>JAEMWC010000662.1:0-75000 GCA_016490735.1 Pachyseris speciosa
TGTAAATTTTATTGTGTTCTACGTTCTTTTGGGAACCCTTATTCCCGACAAAAGGCACTCGGTTCACGATACGTTCCTGGCTGCTCTGACGTAAAATGTACACAGAAAATTGGCCATGACGTAGATGTGGATTACATGCTTAGACATGACCTGCAGGCAACTTTCAGCAAGCCTCTTTACTCACGCATTAAGCCACCGTCTACGCAAATGCGTTTTTGATCGACTGAAACCCTTTAAAGATTTTTGGAAACACATGTTTGTCATCAAAAAGAATCCATTTTCATTCTTGCACTGTTATTGAGATTTTACGGTCTTTTACGACCTGCTTAATTAGAATTTGGCGGGAGTTTTCACTCCAAACAATTTAAACATTGGAGGGATCTGATCTGACCGCACCAATCAGCAATTGTGGTAAGAACAGATAGCTGGCCAGCTAGTGTCAAGCGCGGGAAATCGTCAGCAACGAGGTCAGGATTCTTTCTAGGAAACCAAAAGAAACATAATGCTTTTACGCACTCCATTTCCATCAGTCTCAGAGTCTTTTAGGGGAAATAATTATACATTTAATTGCCACTGAGGAAGAGGCAGCAGCCTCGAAACCTCTGGTATTTAAAACTAACGTTTAGCACATTTAAAAAAAATCCAAAATGTCTATTTATGACGTCTGTGCTACACAGTTTTATCAAACTATTAATTTTAGGGGGGTCGACCGAATATCCCCGAATTGAATCACACTTGGATCGGCAGTCCGCACCAGGCTTTTTTTTTTTTAGAAATTAACAAAAAAAAAAAGAAAAAAAAAACACACTCGTCAATTTGTATATGTCTCCATCTCCAAGAACAATAAATTAAAGTCCTGAGCTATGTAAAATATAACTGCCCATAGCTTTCATAGAAGTTATAACTGGTTTTCCGTTACAAGCACAGAGCTAATCTTCTGTCTCTCTTTCCAATATACTGAAATGACCTCGATCATTAAAGTCGATTTTCTCGTGTTTATGAAATTGTATCACTGATAGCGAGGACTCAGTACCTAGCAAGTGACATAGCGCTCCGTCTTGAGCCTCTTCACGCTACTAAAGCTTTGCTGTAGTCTCTTCTTTCTGCTCAGTCGTTTTTTTCAGTGCCGATGGCAAAGTAGCAATCTGTAATTGATTTTTTGGCCACGGAAAGCTTAGCAGAGCAAAGGCAGGCAGATCCAAAGGCCTTGAAAGCGAGGTGACCACAACGCGTTCACTCTTTACCAATCCATGAAGGACTGTATAAGAGTTGAAGACTGTAATAAAGAGTTTGTATGGTGAAATAATAGTATCATTTCCCCACGTGCCGTGTTTTTTCGTCGATTTTTTTATTATCCGAGCTCCGAAAAGTCGTGTAGAGCGATTTTTCCCGTCATCGGTTGATCAACATCGTTGCACTTTCGATCCATGAAGCTGAACCAGCCGTTGAACCAGGGGACAGTACAATTCCCAGGGCTTTTGCATGCTTTTGTTTTTCTGGAGTTACGTATAATAGACCAGACCTTGTTTGGAAGTCATTCATACAAGCCTAAATCGGTAAATGATCGTAAGCAATCACACATTCGACTGATTCGATCACAATAGATTGTTCTACGGTTATTGGCGCCATTTTAACTGGGGGCAAACACGGCTAAAATTACAGTAAATGTATGGGATTTACAATTTACAATTTACAATCTCTCCTCGCCAATGTTGGGGAGGAAAGATTGCGTGACGAGCCAAAAGAACGTCTGCGTAGGAGGCTACCTTCGCAGACGTCTTTGGGCTCGTCACGCGTTCCTTGCCCACGAACGTCTGCTGAACTGAACTGCCACTTCCGTTCGCGGCGGTTAGCCAATCATAGTTCGTTTTCCAATTTTTTGAAAGTAGGACTTGGACCCCGGGATTATTTTCACAGACGATGCACGTGAATAGGGTGCGATTTCCATTCTTACGCAGCTCGTTATTGGTTTCTTCAAAACAAAGGCTAACCGCCGGCGAACGGAAGTGGCAGTTCAGTTCAGTAGACGTTCGTGGGGAAGGAACGCGTGACGAGCCCAAAGACGTCTCCGAAGGAGGCTAGGGCGGAGCCCGAGCGAAGAAAAAATAAGAGACTGCGGTGAGATCTTTGATCTGGCGATTTGCCGCTTTTCACGCCTTTCTAATTGACAGCCCCCTCCCACTTTGACAAGTGATACCATTTCACGGCAATTTTTCGTGTCTTTTTCGGCTATTTACTCGGGATACTTTAAGTATACCGAGTTATAAAATGTGTCAGATTTCAGTCTTTTTTTTTCCTGTGCAGCAAAATGCACAATACAATTACATTCCGGCGTTTGGATTGGTCAATGCACAATAGCAGGCACGTGGCGGTGTGTTCATTGGTTAAAGCAAACCACATAGTCCAAAGGTCGAAAGGCTAACATCACGCGACGGTTGTTTTGATGTTATGCAAATTCATCGTGTTTGAGTCGTGAAGCTAGATATTTTAATACAGTACAGTCTGTCCCCGTGAAAAGGTTTGCAGAGTGTTAAGAAAACGTTGGAAGCCTCGCACATGTAGTGCTTATCGGCTAATCGATATCACAACTGTGACAGAAAAATTACAGATTTGCACAAAGTGATACCTTCCATTTAATACGTAACCGCAAGTGAACACTCAAGGTTTATAAATAATCCACTTCGACCGCCGGAACAAATTTTCCTTCACATATCTTTGTAAAGTTGTGAAGCTAGATTTTAATACAGTACAGACTGTCCGCGTGAAAATGTCTGCCGAATTTAAGACAAGGTTGGAAGCTTCGCACTTACTGTGAGTATTTAGAAAATCGCAAAGTTGTTTTGATGTAATTTGATCCGGATTATACCACAACTCAATCGCTGTGACAGTTCTATATTTAGAGACAAGTTTGCGAATTTTTGGTTTTCACGTGACGTCACAAAAAAAAAACTACAATGAAACATTTACATTTTTTACCTTAATCAGGTAAATGACATTTTAAGCCAAGTAACACGCTTTGTTTTGAAAATAGAGCAGTTTGAATTTCGAGTTCTTTTTACAATGCGTGACATCTGGATTGCTTCTGAGAAACATGTCACATACACGGAAACGATTCGCCTTGTGTTTTCGAGTATGTTAAGAGAAGTGTCTATGCGAATGTTTTCAAGCTTCGCAGAGCAAAAAAATGTTTTGAGAGAGCCCAAATAAACTCCAGATGTTGCCACTTAATTTAGAAGTAAACAACAACAGCTGACAACGAATATGGATGGCAACTCTCAAAACAGTTTAACGAGCTTTGCTCGTACGTGAACAAAAAGGCCTTATGTGAACCCAAAAGCAAACCACTAGCCGGATAGTTTTCGAGAATCAGAAAGCGTGCGTCCGGCTTCTGCAGCACAAAAGTATCCCGAGTTAACGCTCATAGAGCGTCTTGTTCTTTAAACAAACGTGTCTGTTGATCCGCTACTGTTTTGCTCGGTGAGGATTTCTATTGGTTTCCTTATGAGTCTGGAAACACCGAAAAAGAAGGTCGCTCAAAATAAGCGAGGAAGGAAGCGAAAGGGTGAAGAAGCGTCCCAGTATTGTGGAATTTGTCACAGACCTTTCGCAGTCATGTACGGTGATTTCGAGGGTGCCAAAAAGGGATATATTTCCACGGAGGATATTCCAGGTTCCTCAGAAGAAAGGACTGACCAAACCTTTAGCAGGCTTCCTTGAAGACATCGGCTTCCATTTGGAATCCGGAGAGGAGTATTCTACCCGTGTTCGTCGCGTAAATTTAGAATTTGGTGCGCTAAGTCCTGATGTCTAGGAACTGATCACTTAGTACATTCTCCGCCGATGTCTAGAAACCCTTCACTTCACCTTATTTCACAATTCTCAAAACATCTCCTTGGAGAGTTAGCTCTACGGCCTTGAGATTAAATTCATTGCTTGCCAACTGCTCTTTCACGATGCTTCGAACTGGAATAACCACCATGATCGAAGGTGAATGCAGATCGAGTACCTCTCTCGCAAAAACAAAGCTTTTTTTGGTAGATAAGACTTTTATCGAATCCAGTTGGCAATACAGCAAATACGTCCTTACCATTCAAAAGTAATAAAACGGCTTTTTTTTGTTTTTGAGATTTAAGAATTATTCCGCCAAACTTTTTCTCGCAAACACGTTTCAAAACACTTTTTTTGTCCCCCATCTAATCTCAAGGCAACTCGCGAAAAGTGGACCCCCTACAGACAGAGACTTTTTTTGTTCACAGAATTGTTGACAGATCATTCTTCATTTGAGATTGACAAGTAGCTGACCAATCGGGTAATTCAAAAGACAATAAAACCTCCGCGGTCGTCCTTTTTCCTCTCTCGCCCCAATCTCTCCTCCCTTTTTGCCAGTAATTTGCATAATTTTAACTCTTTTCGCGCGTCTCGCGTGGCTCTGAGGAACAAAGGACTACCGCTTGCGGTCTAGGTTTGTGCGCTCTTGTCTTGAATTCGGTATGTTTTTTCAGAAGAAGCTACTTCTTCATCTTAAGACGATAAGACCATCAACAAAAGCCCTTATTTTTTGTCTTTTAATTATGTTCACGCCAACCGTGTACGTGAAATCGAAATAGGTCTGAAATAGGGTATCAAATTTTCGGTCAGGTCTGAAATAGGGTAGGGAAAATTTTGGTCTGAAATAGGGTAAGGGTTTTAGGAAACGAGCCGTACACCCCACCCAATTTTCTGGGAGTACTCCCCCCCCCCCTCGGGGGATTTTGACCGACTTTGAACCGCTGTAACACCACTACAAAGAGGCGGATTTCCGCAGCGAAAATGTCTTTCAAAAGACATTTGTACTGACATTATTTTCATTAAATATACAACGGCCGTAAACGAATTTTTAAGATTTCAGACAAACCTCTATAATCAGTGCAAATTACCGCTAATTTAGAAGCCACATGAGAAGATTTATAATTCTAATTTACGGACGTCGTATCTTCGTTAATGGCCTTATTTTCTGTTGAATGAACGATATCAATAAAACCGTTAAAAGTAGTGGCAAATGTTGGAAATCCGCCTCTTTATAGCGGTGTTACGGCGGTTCAAAGTCGGTCAAAATCTCATGGGCATTGTAATTTTAGCCGTGTTTGCCCCCCAGTTAAAATGGCACCAATAACCGTGGAACCATCTATCGTTAACTTTGATAAATAATATGACAGTTTTCCTGTAAAAACCCCCGCATCGGAAGCTCTCCTATAGCTACGTCATTTTGTGGGTTTTGCATAATAAAAATTGTCAAGGAAGTTGAAGCATATCATCTCTAGCCGGGTCCTCTAGTCTTTGAACTACACTGAGTGAAATTCCGTGTAAAACTGGTCCATAATTGCTGTTCCGAATTTTTAATTTTTAACACTGGTGTCTACGAGCAGTTGTGACTTCTGGTGCGGACATCAGAAAACTCAGCTCATTGGCCGGGTTTCCAAGCGTCGACCAACAGGTAGATTTCATAAATTTTAATACCACAGCTAATTTTTTCCTGGTCATAACAAGTTATTCTTCGTGTCATCAGTCTCAAAATTAGACTAACCACCAAGGGTTAGCGAGGCAAAGACAAGGAATAAAAAAAACGTTATAATATAATTTTTGGGACTCTATATCTACTAGTCGCACCGAATAACAGAAGTTTATTGTAAAAACTTATTTTGGTTATTGGGAGGGTTATTTAGATCTATATATTCTGACGAGATGACTTAAAGATAGTCTTCACAAGTCTATTACTCCATCTTATGGGTTTCTGATTTGTTTCATCCATCGTTATTTTCAATACACGGTTCAGTTTAATAAACTGCATTGAAAAAGCAAAATTTGGAATGACGTTGATCGTAACGGGAACCAACTTGCGCTGACGTTTTCGCGGCTTTATTGTCACCAAACAAAACAAGCAGATTCGTATCATTTGCAAATAATTGGTTTGTCACACTTGACCAGTAGTTCTTTGTTCTCGGTTTTTGATGACCTTGTGTTCACGACTGTTGCTTTCCGAGTCACTGAATCTTGCGTGTCGAGCAGAAGCCTCGCACGTGATTGCGGGAAAATTTTGTAAACCAAACACGCTCTTTTGTTCTTGATACATGATTTTACCGAGTGGATTATGTGCTATTGTTTAAAAATGTTCCGCCAATAATGAAAGTTTTGCGGTGTTAATAAAGAAACAAAATAATTGTTTTACTTCGGCACGCGATGAAAAAGAGGGTTTTAAAATGGTATTATTGTTTCTTTCTTTTTTGGATGAAACATCTGCTGAAAAAAAACTGTGTTTTCGAAGTTCTGCACAATGTATCATCGAAAAATCTTTCAAGTTTTAAGAAAGTTTGCGTTTTGCTTGCAAACAACAAAAGAAGTGACAATCCATGACATACCCTCCCCGCCCACAGAAGGAAATTAACGTACCCACAGTACCCGTCAAAGTATCACTGACATGATCACGTCATACGGTATTTTCAGTCTGAGTCTTGTGCCAAGAAAATATCATTTTCTGTGTTATTCGTCGGATTCTGTGAGAATATCGGACGAAATGGCCTCTTCATTGGTCTTTGAGGTAATTCATTCGCTACTTAACTCGACTAAACAAGCCTTTGTTTGATGTCTTTAGTTATCTAAGGGTACATATCCGGTAAAACGATACAACGATTTTAATATTGTTGTTCACGACTGTTTTGAAGTTTGTAGTCAAAGCATTCCCTACTCGAGAATTCACGAGGCCAGACTTATCCCCTGTGTGTGTCTTGTCGAAAAGGAGCTATCTTTGTCGCTGTCAACGCTTTTAATTCAATATCACTGAGAACCGTGACTTTGCTTGAGAGCTTTTGAATTCCATTCGCCGTGTGAACCAACTGTGAGGAAGAACACGCAATCCCTGGATCGTTAGTCGTAGACAAACTGTTTAACGGGCTCTAAATCACTGAAAATATCGGAAACGCGGCCGAATTTAACTTCAATCCTCGGTACCTTCAGGTAACATAAAATAATAAATTTATTTTTAGCTTGTCGGAAATTAACATTTGTAGTTTTGAATTCACTTTAGTCGTTGAGGATAGGCTAAAGTCGTACATGTTCTTCAATGTTATTTGATAGATCTAGTTTTAGGGAGTTTTAGGGGCTTTTTATCCTTATATCGTTAACACAGGTTGTCATTGTATTTAATAATTTATTGCTTTTGATCCAGCATATGAATGATTTGAAATTGTAAATAGGCTTCAAAGCTTTATTACACAGAAGTCACTGTACGGTTCCTCCGATCCATATCCACAACCTCGTTTTGTTTCTTTGCGAGGTATTGAAGTATAAGGATGATATTAATTATATTGAAATTATATTAAAAATATTGAAATCTCCATAGCAGCTGTTCTAAAACGTGAAAAATTCTGTGGAATAGAATTCAAATTATGTAAGTCTTATATATGGCCTGTTTTATCTTTTAATGAAAGAGTGTTGCTAGAATTTTCAAGTCATTTAAAAATGGTCCTTGTAATTCTTTTTTGAAATACTGAGCCACATACTCTATGGATAAAGAAATTCTATTTTCCTACAATTCAAGACTCTGCCATGATACTTTTTTAGTTTCTTTGCGGTAGGTGGTATTTTACAACTTATAATTCATGGATGGCTGGAAACAATTTAATATGAAATGGCTTCAGTAAGTCTACTTCAGACGCCATTAGTTCCAGTTTGTTGGTTCTTATGTCCACTTGGATTTTTTTACCATAATTTTCATGCATCATTGAAGGTTTGCAAATGATAATGCCCCCAAAGTAATCTAGGGCAAGAAAAAGTAAAACTTTTACTTCTTTGAGGTGACAAAAACACAAGATAATTGGTCATGGAATGTGATTCTGAAAGGTGATTAAAGACTTTATCTGTTTTAAGGTATAAAACACCTGTTACAAATTGACAGTCGGGTGGCAGAAGGACTTTGCACCTTTTGTTAGCTACCAGGGGGTAGTGAACTGTAAATTTGAGACTTTGCAAAGGCTACACGTGATGTTAAGTGTTCTTTTCTGGAAGCATGAGATCTGATGCTAAGTGTTCTTTTCTGGAAGCATCAGATGTTTTTGGTATTGCAAAGGAAAAAGAGATTTCAAGATATCTTAGCTAAAAAAAAACCTGTCAACAATATTCAAATAGAAAGACCTGCAAAGTTTGACAAATAACTTTTTGGGAGGCAAATGTTTGAAGGATCATTTGCCAACCAGTGAAAAATACAAACAGTAAGGTTATAAGCATTTTGGCATGATTTTCAAAATTAATTAATTTATGTTTCAAAAAAATCTACAAACGTATAACAGCAGCATTAGGGTAAGTGTGTGGCAGTAATGGTTAATTTCAAACCAGTGATTGATATTGTGTAATTAATTACCCACATGTAAAGGAGTTTGAGTATGTAGTTAAATGGATGAAGTTAAATCTCAGAGTAACTTACAGGCATGTAACAGTCATGTTAAACTGCGATAGAGGTACAGTCTAGCAGTCCTTAGATGTCCAAGATTTTTGGTTACGACTTTAGAGATTCATTACGTAACCACCTGGCCAGGAGTCCATTTTGTCACTCTACTGTGTAAACTCAAACATTGATGAGCAATTTAATGTATAATGAGCTTCACTTTTGATAAGCAACCTATAAATATATTTTGCTTTGATTTACCAACTGAAATATCAACTAGACTTATTGTGATAAGTAGTTTGACCTTCTCTTAAATTCTGTTTACTTTTAGTACTATTTAGTTTGTTTGTTTGAGCGCTGCTGTGTCACAATGCCTTAATGGCAAAAGTTATCTGTGCTAATCATACAATCCTCCTTCATGTCAGTTATATTTTAGTAAATATTTTGTTTTGAAGTAGAATGTATTTTGCCATATAATTAAGTTCTGTCATTCATGAATATTTTGCACCCTTTTTATGTTGTGTTAACTCATGGTTAACCACCATGGCTATAGAATTATAATTAAAGCTTATATTATAATTTACGTAAGTCATACATATTAGAGGAAACGTGAAAATCACAGATGGACACCTGAAGGTAACAATATAACGAGAAAGAGTTAAAGAAAGGACAGTGTTAGGTAGTTGGGTATTGGACAGACAGAAAAATGATTAATTGAAAATGGTTTTAAGTACATATTCTCTTCCAAACAAAGATAAAAATGGAAGTATTCATATAATGGAGGAAGTGAGCCATAACTAGGGAACTCTAATTAAGGCACACACATGTTTGTTCTTTGAACTCTTCTGAACTAATGGCCAACAAAAATTCAACTAATGTCAAAGAGAAGTTTATAAATACTCTCTTTGTTGGCTTGTTTTCTTGTAAGGCTTTACAAAACTTCTTAGTTTGGTCTTGTCTAGCTCATAGCTTGTCGGCAGGTGGCAGATGCTACCTTAACTTCTGACTGCTCACATCCACAGCCCCTAAATGTCTATGCCATTACTTTAATTACTTAACTACAATCACAATATCGCTGTTCCTATATGTAGATGTATGTGGCACCCTTAAGTTAATGTTACCATGATTTGAGCCTTAAAAGAATTTGCATGATGCAGGCCCCTTCATGTTATTTTCGGATCATTAATTTTATGTGATAATTACTTGCTTTTAAGACAATTGTTCAATACATGCCTAGTAACTCCAACGTATTTTGCTTTAATTTGTGTTTCAGACTCACTCATTGAAGCCTTCAGCTATTTAAGGTCGCTTCTCTTTACCATGATACCTGCTGTTCTTACCACAGCCATGCCAGATAGAGCCACAGTCACACCAGCATGCAAGGCCAGTTCATCGTCACTGTGGTTTTGTAGGTCCAAAGTCAGTAAAACATTCTATTGCAAGATCTGCTTGTCAGAATGTTCTAACAAGAAAGGACAAAAGCTGGAGGGCTGTTCTTGCATATTCTGCAGAGAGGTGTGTAGAGCAAATAATACATAGTTTTTAGCTGCTTGGCAAAGGAGGGTTTACCAGTTTCCTATAAATAATCTCTGTACTAGGTTGTGTGGCCCAAAATGTAATATGATCTTTAAGCTACTGTGGTTCAAAGCTGGGCCATAAAATTTGCCATTCTGATCTCAAACTGGGTATCATCAACAAACGGATTTATGCATGAGAGCGTAATTATAACAAACATATAATTTGATTTCTTTTCATCTTCAACTGAGAAAGAAGTAATTTCAACTACAATACATCTTTCCAGAACACTGGGCATGATTCACCACATCAGAGTCCAAACATCAGGGTTTTTGGAAGATTTCAATGCCCACATGGTTTGGAAATGGGTGTAAAAATTGAGAATTTGCATGGATCTGTTCTAGAGTGGTGGGTTAAAGAAATTGCTGAAAATTTTTTATTGGTGGTTTCTTCTCTGTGATTAAAGATTCTAATTCTGATATCTTCATTTCTACCAGAGAATTCGATGTTTCAGTATAAGTAGCAGGCATAATATTAGGTAATGATTTAGCACAGTTTTGACCTTAAGACATCAAACCTCCCAGGTGTAACACTTTAATAATGACCACTGTTGGCTGTTTGGTTGTCTGTTTGAAAACTTGTGAATCTGTCTTAGAATCCTGAGTTCTTAACATCACATCAACCAATAAGAAGGCATGTTATATTAAAAAAATCTCTTGATTAAAAAGATACTAAGAAATATAGTTCCCGAAATGCTAATTAACACTGAGTAAGGATGTCACGCTAATGATTTTGCATCTTTAAATGTATTGGATAATCAATGAATTTTTTAAGAAAGATCAGGCACTTAGATGTTCTTGCATGACCGAAAATATTTATAAATTAAGGTAGCCGAGTATAGCAATCGGTGCTTTTTTAACAATGACACTTCATTCATCATCACTTCATTCATTCATATTGCTGTTGCATGTATGTACTATGTATGCAGTTAGGCGGTTTCACTGACTGGACCATTCAAATCTTGTCCTGGGAATCTTGTTTAAAGCTTCTGTACATTCCTCTAATTAAGTGGAATGCTTCAGCAGCACGAACTTGTGAAACAGCATGATAACATGAATAACCAAGAAAATAAATAGTACCGGTAATTATGCTGAGATACATTACAGCAACCCCTTTTTTAACTTGGTAAAGTGATGATTGTTTGTTTTTAAATTATGCAACACTGTTATTTTTGGCCGAGCCCTGTCCCTCAAATGCTAATTTATCTTCTCCATTTCCTCCCAAATTCCATCCTCTATTGAAAGATTTTTGTGAACTGCTGTTCCTTCTCCTTTGAAAACAAGTCTAAATTCAACTCTTATACTCTGTTCAGATATCATGTACATGAAAATCTCCCATTGATAATAACTGGCTTTCCTTTAGAGGTGGTAAAATGTGGGACAAGGAGTGTGTTTCACATGAGAGCTAGGAGGAAAAGATTGAGGGAGTGGTAACTGGTAAATATTGGAAAAGATCTGGGTGACAACTAGGGGAAGAGCTGGGGGTGAGGAGATAGGAACTGAGAGAGAAGAAAGTGGGGTGGGGTGGGAGGGGGGGGGGCAAACTGGGAGAGAAGCTGGTAAAAACTCAATGTAAAGGGCAGGGAAATGGGAGGGAAAGGGCAGAAATGGGAAGAGAAGAAAGAAGGGGCAGAGGGAAGTGGGGGCCAAAACAGGACCAGGAGGAATTAATTGGAAGAAAAGGGTTGGTAATAAAGAAGGAGGGATTGTGGCATTAACTAAAGGCAACTGGGAAATGAGTGAGATCTGGCCAGGAATGGGGGGAGGGAGAAGAAATGGGATCGTGTAAAGTCAGAGAGAAGGGGATCAAGAAAGAAAAGGGTATGAAACAGGACAGAAAGGGTCAGCAACCTGGGGAGATGGGTGGGGGCAGACTGGGAGAAAAGGGACAGGAACTTGGCAAAAAAGGACCAGGAAATGGGAGAGAAAGGACAGAAAGAGGTTGAAAAGAGAGGAGGAATTTGGAGAGAAGTGAGAGAAAACTGAGTGTAAAGGGGTGGAATCCAGAAGAACCATTATGAGCCAGCAGTTGTGAGAACACATGAAGTTGGAGACGAAAGAAAAAAAATGTATGCAATTTTTTGTTGTTGCTCAAAAAATATTGAGATGGTAGTTACCAAGCAAAAGGCAAGAACCAGGAATAAATGGAATAAAAAGCCACAAGTTCAGAACCCCTGATTACCCTGTCTAATTATGAACTGGTTTGGTAACTTGAAGACTTTTAAATCTGCAGTGCCTTCAACAGTATTTATCTTATTCAATCAATAATGGTACTGTCCTAAAGATACCATGTCCTGACGCCTTATGCCCAAAGACTGGACAACTGACAAAGAATGAGGTTAGCAAATTTATCATTGTAGCTGATAATAAATATGTATACAATACCATTACAATCAATGTTAAAATATTCAGTAATATTTCAAGAAATTGAAGCAAGATCTCAAGCCAAAAGAAATCAAGTATCCAATAATTTTTATTGTATAATTATCAACAATGCATTGTGTATTCTTTTTGATGTGATCTGTGTGATGCAGATTATGTTGGCTAGACATCCCGACACCTTCATCAACGTATTGTTGAACACAAAAACTTGGCGATTGGAAAACATTTCTTGGAAGCCCATGGGGACACAAGTCTCCTCAAAGAAAGCCAGTTTCACATACTCTGAAAGTGTCAAGGAAAATTTGGTTGCCTCATCTATGAAATGCTTTTCATCAAGGAATGTAATTCAAGTTTAAACACACAAACTGATTCCATCTGTGTGAAACTTTTTGCTTGAAAGAACATTCCAACACTTTGATTCCTTGTGTGATTGTTCAACAAAAAACTGCTATGAAATATTTTTAAAGAACATATTTTTATTAATAACAACTTTGTGAGCTGATATAAAAGCATTGTTTTTTGTGTTTACTTTAATTGATATTGTTTTCTTCTCTTAGATTTCTACACTGGTCAACAACAAAATGTTTGAGAAGTATATTGAACTGCGAAAAAAGAAAGGCATGTACTACTTGATTCATTTTCACTGCATCTATAGTTAGAAAATAAATAATCTGAGCTCCTCTTTGCATGAGGAACCTTACCGGCTCTTTGCTAATTCTGGAAGGCCCAGGTTGAATGTATTGTTAAGAAAATTAGAAGAAGCATTGGTATCCTCTCTAAACCTCGATATTATGTTGGCCTAGATATTTTATTAAGCTTATATTATACCTATAAGACCACTCTTCAGCCAAGTTTCATTCTACAAAAAAAAGCTATGCAAATATTTACTTTCTCCAGATTCAATGAGCACTCTAGTCCTTTGTTTAAATCTCTTGAGATTATAAAATTTTTGGACCTAGTAACTTTTTATTTAGCTATCTTTATATACAAATATCATAATCAACTATTACCACCTGTATTTATTTCTTTTTTCACTAAAATAACACAGATTCATAACTATAATACAAGGCTTGCTGCAAAACAGTCTTATTATTTTCCAAAAGCAAGAACAAATTATGGAATATTCAATATTAGATGTCAAGGTCCATCAGTATGGTATTCCATTGACGAAGATATTAAATCATCTCCATTGTCTTTATTTAAAAAGAAAATGAAACAGCACTTTATCAATGATTACTAGACATCTGTACATTGATCTTGTAATTCTAAGATAAGAAATAGATAAATATTACTGTTTTGCAATATAAGAATTTTAGTCATTTTAATATACTGGTAGTTTACTTAACTCTGTTAATCTCTATTATTGTGTGTATTTATGTCTGTTTGTTCTTTTGTCTCTGACCTAAACATTTAATCATCTTTTCTTTTCACTGACTGCCTGGCATTTTTAATTTTTGGTTATTTCGGGCAGCCAGCACCCCTATCATCTGCCGTATTATTATTATTTTTTATCTTGTAGTAATTATGGAGTGAAATAAAGTATTGTTGTTGTTGTTGTCTCTCACCTGTCTGGCAAGCAAACAGAATGGTTGAGCAAAGAATTTATATGCTGCACCAGTACAGTATTTTCACAGTATCTGAGTACCATGAAATGCCATCCTTCCCAGCAAAAAGTGATCATTTCCTTCTTTTGTTTGATATGAGGTAAATATTGACAAACCTTACTATTACTACAGAGGTCGCTGTAGATAAAACAAAGTCCTTTTGTCCAATGGCTGGATGTGATGGAATCTGTGATGGTGTTCCTGGCACAGCACAACCCACAGTCTGCCACGAGGTAAATAAACCCCTTGTTACTTTTCGTACTCTGGTGGATTTCTATTCTGAACGATGCATCTTACAGCACTTGCACTGAAGAAGGCCGAAGTCTGCCAGAATGTGTCTGTGAAATTCAAAATCATTGTCTTATATTAACACTCATTGTAATATTTTGTAGTTATTATAAAATTTAATGCAGATGCAATTCAGGGGCTTCAGTAAGTTTTGAAATAGCCGTCTGAGATAACTGAAGTAGGCAGCGACCTGATAAATTTTTTTTTTTTAATAATTTGAGTGAAAATACGGACAAAGTAGCTGGTGGTAAGAGATAAATTCTGACAAAGTAGGTGATGATTTTCACCAGTTGCCGGCTTTTAATGAAACTCCTGTGCATTCCGAGGTTTGATACAGTATCAACTGCATATATACATATAGGACTGCCCATTACAACTCCTACAATGATTGTTTTGAAAGTGGAAAAATTCACTTTGAATCCATTTCGCAGTGTGGTTACACCTTCTGCTTTGACTGTAAAGAAAGCTGGCACGCAGCCATGACATGCGAGGAGTACAAAGCAACGATCTCTGACTTGGCATCTGGTGTGAGGTAGGGATTTATACCATCATTGCAATATTAGACACGGCTAAATCTTACGTCTGATTTTCTTGGCCAAAATAACCCAAAATCTAAATTTTAGTGTAAGAATGAACTGGTGCACAGTGAATCTTTTGTAGCCATTCAATAAATTCACAATTCATGTTTTATCAAGTCCTAAAACACTTGGTTGGACCTTGTGTTTTAAACTTGATGAAACACTCCTGCTCATTTATTTAACATTACTGTCAAGTCAGGCAGACCCAGCCAATTTTTAAGCCCAAATTTCCCTCCAATATCATTCTCTCCCTAAAAACAAGTTCCTCCCCTGTAAAAAAAAAAGATAATAATAAATATAAACATTCAAGCAAATACGTAAACAAAAAATAGTAACTAAGGTTCATGAACACAGGCATTAGGGAAGTGATTGGTGCCGATCTTTGATCCAAACCTGTCAGTGTGTTAAAAACAACAAATTGCGCACTCAACAGATTTCTGGCCCACCAAGTTATTGATGCTTTAGAGACATGGGTCCCACGACTTCAAGGCTGTTCTCTATAAAGAAAATATTTTGGGAGCCCAAAACTCTGAACCTTTGAAATTCAGGGTGCCCAGCATACTAATTTTGAGCAAAAACTAAGATTTCCTTGTTGCCAAAAGGCAAATGTAAGTCGTCAGGGGCCACTGGGTACTACTAGAACACTGCCCTTGTCTTGTGTTCAGAGTACGATCATAGCATTTTATTATAATCACACTTTTGATGAAAATAATGAACTTACCGGTATTTACAGGTCTGGGGCAGTCCTGAATAGTTCATCCATGGCTAGTTCCTTCCCATAGACATCTAAACATTGTGACATGCATTTAATTTTCAGATTTGTGGATATCCTGAGGGAGAATGGTGAGCCGGGTGATATCAAGGAATGCCCTCTGTGCCAAGTACTGATTATGAGAGAAGCTGGATGTGCTCAGATGATGTGTGGTCACTGTAAACACATCTTCTGTTGGCACTGCCGCAAGTCTTTGGATGTAAGTACTGTTGAGCTTGATGCTTAATGTTGCGACAGAATTGCCTCTTCCCAGGAGACCTGTAGTCAGTTGTGGTTTCAACAACAACAATAATATTGTTGAAGGGTTTTGTGCAAAACTCTCATGAGTGACTACTTCAAGGGTGAACTGATTTTGGCCTGTCTTTTCTCAAATACTAAGCGTGAAACAGTGAAAAAATACAGGGAAATGTTTATCACATGAAAACAAGCCTGTGTGTGAGAAATCAGATATTTTTGAGCAGAATGAAAAAAAAAAAAAACACCAAAGACATCACTTAAGATAGTTTTGCATAAAACCCTTCAATTATTGTACATACATTAACTATGGGTAGTATACTTTTATTAGTTTTACTCAGCTCATACACAGACATCTCTTCTATTCTAAACAGACAGTCCTGCTCACTGAATTCAGCCAAACATTACCCACAAAAAAAATAAAATAAGAACCTTCTAAAATTTGAGATCTTTCCAATACAGACACTCTGTAAGTTTACTAAAAGAAAGGCTAGGCTTGGATATTTGTCTGTGGAATCCAAAGTATTGGCTCTTATTTGGCACACAGCCTTTTTTCAAAAGGTGGTTTTATGTCCAGTTTATTGTTTATCTTGAGACCTAACTTAGAAGAGTTTGTCTAGGTTTTTTTTTTATTTTTTTAGCATAGATCTTTTTTATGAAATTTGTTTATAGTGCTTAAACAAAATTTCAGGTCCACTTGACATTTTTTTAGTTGCTACAATAACAATAACAACAACAACAATAACAATAACAATAATAACAATAACAATAACAATATCACATTTATATTGTGCATTTTCTATAGATGCAATATTCAAATGCGCATTACAACACTGGCTGGGGACTTTGCCAGACTGCTTATAACGCAGTTTACAATATATTATTAATGAAGTTGAGTTATGAGTGCCCTCGTAATGTCAATATCAAATTAAGACAGACACTAGGGGTGGTCACTGCTAGAGTTTTGTTACGTCCCTAGTGGTTCTTTTATGTCCCACAGAATCAGAGAATTATTGTCCTTATCCAAGAAGACTAGAAAGTCTAACCGTTTGTAGGTGTCATTACAAACTCTTAAGGCAGCACTTTCTCCTCAATTATTTAAAGACCCTGAGTGTTGGTCTGGCTGGGGTTTGAACCCGCGACCTCCCGCACACTAGTCCGGTGCTGTACCACTGAGCTAACCGGTTGATTTTTTTTTAAATCTTGGGCTATTATTAAATTACACTTATTTATGCCTTGAGATCAATCCATAAGCATTTCTAACGATAACTAATCTGTATGAAAAACTGTAGATAATGAGATTTCCATGCCAAATCTCCACTTGGCATAGGTTTTGTCCTGGACTTTTGAATGCATCCTTTGCAAATGGCTGTGAAACGTCACTGAAGGCTAATTTGCCAAGGTGCATCTAAACATTTAATACCAGTTACATATTACATGTATCAGTGGACTGATGTTTTATCTACTGTCTACAGAGCGACATCATGTTGAGACATTATGACAAGGGTCCTTGCAGAAACAAGTTAGGTCATTCAAGGGCATCACTCTTTCTACACAGAACACAGGTAAGCAAATGATACCTGCCAATGACTGTTTTAAGCTTTCCATGCACTGATACATGTAGTACTACAGATGCATAGTCTAAATTAATTGGGAAGCACTGACCTTCAGTATTTGAGCTACCATAAGAAAAAAATCAAGCTTTGTGTTTGGCAAAGTTTAGCTCTGTATACTCTCTTAGTTCCAAGGAACCAGTATGGTAGTTTTTTGCACATATTGTATGTCCTCTTTTGTTGTTGCCAGACATGTATCATCATCATCATCATACATACATACTTTATTTGTTTTCATCGTAAATCATCATCATCATCATCAATAATTGTCACGACAGTCTTTCGTCATGAATGGTTATTGTAATCCTTCATCCTCTACCACGTACCCAGTTTTGTCATCGTCAAGTTATCAAAGCTCAATAACTATTTGTACATGTGTATTCTTACATTGTTTTGACCGTTTTTAATTCCATGTTTATTAACTCTGTTTTCAGGTTGTTGCTGGATTTGCATTTTTTGGATTAATGGTTTTAGTAGCATCACCATTTTTGCTTCTAGTCTCACCCTGTTTGTTACTTTCAAAGTGTCTGTTTCACAAATAACATGGTTGACGTAGATGTCAAAAATTACCTTTAGCATTTTAAAGTTTGTCAAGGTGCTTTTCTAGATGTCTTGAATTCTTTCTGAGAGAACATTGTTAACTTGTTTAAATTAAATGATTATAATTATTGTTGGAAAGAAATCTTTAAAATAAGTGTAGTTTATTTCGAGCTTATATAAACCTTTTTGAAATTGAACATTTTCAAGAAAGCTTGATTTCAAAATGGTAAATAATAGCCAGTCAGTACAAACAAAACTTCCAAAGGAAACATGTCAGCAGCCATAGAGAATCAAGTTAATAAAATAGTCCAGCTTGGAATAGTGAGTCTATATTACATGTATTTAGGGTGCTAATGTTGTAAACATCTGTCACTGAAAAGACCTATGCCCTATGTCAGTCATATTTGACGGCGTTACAGTCAAACCTTGATTATCCGGACTTCACAATTATCCAGACCATTTCTTCTGGTCTCATTAATTTCGTGAATGTTAATAAAGTATGATGAAGATTCCTAAAATGCTATTCTTTAATTCGTTTTAATTTAGGCACTGAAAAGTGTGTTTAAAACAGCTTGGTTTTCCTTTCAAACATAGGATTTCTAAGCACTGGCACACATTGTAAGTGCAGTGCATTCAATTGAGTTCTGATTGGCTGAGACTTGTTTTGTTGCCAAGTGAAACTTTGGTTTCCTAATTAATTTGTGTTTATCACATTAATATTCATATTTTCAAGTATCCAGACTCTCGATTATCTGGACTATTCACTTCAGTCCTACTGAGTCCAGATAATCAAAGTTTGACTGTACTGCAATTCTCAGGGGTATTATTACCTGATGACATGTTCAGTAACAATGAACATTTTAAGAGTCAGAGTAAACAGAACACACTGCATACCCTAGCAGACTATCTATTTTGTGAACAAGAACAAGGTAGGTTTCCTTCATTTTGGGAAGCAAGTTTGCTGATAGCTTAGTAACTGGCAGCTCTGACGTAGTTGTTAAAGTATCAATTATTTGAAAGGTGGTGCTACAGTAAATTATTCCTGCTACACTTTAGGAAGAGATTTCATGAATCATTGCAGGATGCAGGGCAATAATATTTGGAAATTAAAGTGCATTTCATCACAGGTTGCATGAACTTATTAAAAAGTATAAAAGTTACTACTTTTATGCAGAAGTTTGGCATTCCAGTTAGAATGACTTGTTATAATGTCGAAAAGAGTTTTTTCCTTCACAAAACAAAGGACCAATTTTTACTGTAAATATTGATAATAAATGTTGTTCTTCAAATTTCAAGTTGTGGTATGTAACTGACATTATTAGAATTAGAAACCCCAAGAGTTTGGATGTGAAATAATTATCCTTTAAACTGTCACCCTTTCACCTACAGACTTCAATATTTTAAGTCAAACTTTTGAATGGGTTTTAGACTCTTAAAAGATCATTCAAAATTATTTTCAAAGTAACACTTAAGGAGTGTCTCTTTGTAGTGCTGTCATTTTGCTGTTAAGCCTGATTCACACTGTAGACTTAAAGAGGACTTTACGTGGACGTATGGATGTTGTGTTTGCAGTGTGAACATGCGGACATACATGTAATATAACAGCATGAGCATAATGACATAAGGATAAAACTGATCTTTTGCTTATGTCTAGTGTGAACCAGGCTTTATTAGTGTGATTTTTTTCCTTTGAATTAATTTAGTATTTTACATTTGTTGTGCGACACACACATTACGGTGATTACATAATTGGGAATCAAAGGAAAAGGAAAGAATAAAACACAAAAGGCCACTACCCCCAACCCTTCAATTGAAGGGCCGAGAGCATAACTGACCTATGTTGGATTTTAGGTCGTTTTTTTATTTTGCTCAGATTTGTCCAAATTTCTGCATGTGAACTGCAATTAATTTTGATTGAAAAACATTGTCTGGTATTTTTTTCACTGATTTATTTTCTTTTTTTGTTTTGAGATATAATGTATGTAAAAACCTTGCGAACACAAAGAAACCAACCTTCCAGGAGAGTGGTTCGCACATTGCATCTTTCAATCGAATTGCAGTTCACATGCAAAAATTTGAAGTTGATGTGTGTTTATGTATAATTTTTTTATTTAGTTTGTAACTCTTACCTGAATATCAATAAACAGAAAAAGATCTGAAAAGATCAGATCTGAGCAAAATAAAAAAACGACCTAAAATTTGACATAGGTCGGTTAGCTCTCAGCACTTCAATTATAATAACAACCCAAAAGATTGTATACTCAAAAGGGCTGCTGGAACCCTTAAATGAGTCTTTGGGATGTAACTCGAGGTGGATTGTTTTCACCTTATGGTAGGGTAATGTAGTCACCAACAATGTTGCCACAGAGCAGGGTTTTCATTAAAAATTTTAGTAGCATGAGAATAGTGTAAAGTAACAGGGAGATTATTATGAAAGGGCAAAGCTCTTTCAGGGAGGAAGTAGCAAGCAAAATTTTGCTGGAGAATTCTCTGATCTGCAATACCTAATGAACACCTTAACAGAGAGTTTTAATTAACCCATTGACTACCACACCGAACCACGTTCTTTGTACCACTTGTGATGTCATCAGTTTTAAAGCTCATGGACAACTTTTACACATAGGGGGAAGAGATCTTTCAAATCATACCCGAATGAGCACGATTCCATCAAACAGGCTGGAGAAAACTGATTTGAGCCTACACTTCCTTCCATCTAATCCTATGATCCCAAAACGTTTTCCACAAATCTTTTCCCACCAAAAGGAAGACCAGAAAATTCCCAGAAAGAGAAAAAGAAAGTGAACTATTCGATCTTTTAAGGTTTTTAAAAATACTATTAGAAAATTAGACTTGTCAGGTTTGATATGACTGTCATATTTTACACCTTGTATTATTGATTAGTTTTAGCTTGACCTTATTTTATGAAACGTTATATCTAGTCTTATGTAAAATAGATTTTAAAACTTAATTTTTAATCTTATATTATTCTTAGTTATTTGTTGTAAGCACTATTTCAATCTAGTTCTTTTCACTTTTACTTTCTGTGTTATACCTGCAAACTAGCTGGTGAGATTGTCCTCACAAAAGCTAAGTGTATAGACACAATAAACTTGACTTGAACTTTACTTGAGGCAAGAAAAGTGAAAGAAAAGGGGAGGACAGAAAGCGAAATTTTTCTGTGCATGACCGAACTTGGAAAGCTAATATTAAGCATCAGGTACAGAAGGGCACAAGGAGCTCCACCAGCAAACAGAATTTTGGTTCTTTTGGGCTAGATTCTGGCCAGTAAACGGCTTGATGAGCTTCAAAAGGTGTTTTTCAGCAAAATGCTCGGTAGTTAAAGGGTTAAAATAATTAATCTAATAATAATGATTAATAGCATAGCAAGAACATAGATGATTGTAACAAACATTTTTGCAACATTGTTTTTTTTTCATGCACACAAATTATGATACTTAATGTTTGGGACGACAAGTACTGGTCAGAAACAACCAAAGGAAAATAATTATTTCTAAATCATTAACTTTATTGAAATAAAACTGACTTGGTGAGCAATCAGTGGTATGATAGTACTCACTAATGACCATCTAACAAGACTAACTACACTAGCTACAGATAAAATAACTGTATCTTACAGAAAACATGCCAAGAAATGGATATTCTAAATAATTTATACTATTGGTATATCATGAAGAACAAGAAAATGATTTTCAATGTAGAGGATGAAGCCATAGCTTATGATTTTCAAGGACAAGTGACATTAAATGAAGCAAGAAGGATTAAAACACTTACATAGTTTCTTAACATCATTAAAATTAGGAAGCCTGTCCAGGGAAAGCAGAAGATGCAAATTTAAAAAAAAGGGATGATAATTAAAACTCCATTCTCTTAAGAACGACACACAGAACAAGGTACAACGTAAAAATAAGAAAACTAGCATGGTGTTTACAGTGAAACTAAGATGTTGAAGAAAATATGGCAGTTACTGATGAAGTGGCCACACGCAAACAACAATCAGTGTTTTGAGTCAAAAATATTAAAGTGCACATAACCCCAAATATTTTTTTCGCTAAAATAAATCTTTGCACCTATTTGAAATGCAAAAAAAATATTTTGGGGGTTCTAGGTGCACCTTAGCCTAGCATTATTTAAGAAAGTTCATTTCTTGTTTCAAAACCTGTGCTGCAGATGTGTACTTTTAAATAGCACAGTGTAAATGTGACTTGTGATGGCATTTGCAACTTCTCTTGAAATGTACTGTAATTTGAGTTTCACAAGATGATGAGCATGAAAGATATGGTGACCCATGCAATGCTTGATTTACACAGCAATACAAGATGCCTGTGACACAGAAGCATTTAAAATACTATACAAAATGTTAGTTGTTGCATAATAAGTTAGTGCAACCTACTAAGGTTTTTTCAACTTGCATCCAATTTATTCCAATGCAAGTAGAAAATAAAATAACACACTGGATAAAATGGCTACAATCGTCGCTCAAGCTGTTGTACCACTGTTTTGAAGACTTACCAATCAGTTCTACCTAATAACACAGTGGTTTTGGCAACTTGTCTCACAAATACATGTGATATGTATGTACTATGCCTAATGCATATACTAGACACTATCTAGTATCATGAAAAACTAAGAACATTTCTCCATAGGAGCATTTTAAAACCACTTACTCTTTTACTAACTCTTCTAAAACTTGATTTAAAAAATACATGAAATGAACATTACACACACAAAAACAGAATAACACTGGTTCACTGGGGTTCAAAATAATTTTTAACATTGTCTATCTTCAAGATGTTGAGTGAAGCAGTAACGAATGAAGGTCTTTGTTTGCACAAAGAAACAGTTTAAAAGCTAGCTTAAGTTATGGTAAAAAAAGGTTATGATTTGGTTTGTTTTTTTCCATGTGGATGCAGTATTTCTCTAGTTCTCATGATATGACCTGAAACAAAGAAATAGAGACCGCTATTATGCCATTCAGTGGCTGCCAACATATTACAGATGTGCGAATCAGGCAAAAGAGAAAAAGGACTCTAGGGAAAATGAACTGAGGATTTCTATCAGTAGTCACAGATTGACTTTTTTAATTTTTTTATGTGAAAATAGACCCAGGTTTGACATAACTGTGTACCCAACACAATTCATCGGAACTGGGATACAAATGGATTTGAGGCAGGCCCATGACATGCTGGAACATTTGAGGGTCTTGTTAAAATTTCCAAAGATCACCCCCTGTTACTTTGACATAGAAGTCTCAACACCTACTGGATACAGGTGTACTTTCAGTTACTCTAAGAAGAAAACTGTGCGAATCAGGCAAAAGAGAAAAAGGACTCTAGGGAAAATGAACTGAGGATTTCTATCAGTAGTCACAGATTGACTTTTTTAATTTTTTTATGTGAAAATAGACCCAGGTTTGACATAACTGTGTACCCAACACAATTCATCGGAACTGGGATACAAATGGATTTGAGGCAGGCCCATGACATGCTGGAACATTTGAGGGTCTTGTTAAAATTTCCAAAGATCACCCCCTGTTACTTTGACATAGAAGTCTCAACACCTACTGGATACAGGTGTACTTTCAGTTACTCTAAGAAGAAAACTGTGAGAACTTCCTCACCTTCCGAACAGCTTCTTTGATAAAATCCTTCCTAGATGTTAGGTCATGATTTGGAAACATGTCGTAAACCTGAACAAAGTAAAAGATAATTATACATTAAAACAGTTTTAAGACTTTTAGAGAAGAAGGATTGAAAGTTGGAGTGTTAGCAATGATGCAGAACACTCATGGCAAAACTTGCCTGTTTGCAGACACTCTTCATTGTTACTTGTTCAAGATCTGCACCGTCTAAAAGGTCCTTCACAATTTTTTCAATGTCACTATTCTAAAATTAAAGCAAAACAAATTAAGATAAATATTTACATGTACCTTCAATAAAAAATTATTATAATCTATAACATAGTTAAGAATTAAAAGTGGCATGCATAAACTGAGTGAACTTCTTACTGTTGGCGCTTCCTTCTTAGTCTTCTTAGCTAATGGTTCCTCATCAGATGAATCATCTTCTGCAGGTGTGGGTTTTCCTGAAACACAAACGATTTATTACAGAGAGCCATTATGGCAAATGATGCCTACAGTGTACTGGTGTTTTAATAGACTGATTTCTGTTTCATCAAACTGTGACCAAATTCTGAGGTTGAGGTTGAGATTTCTTAAATGGACTGTTGTTCAAAAGTGGCACTCCAAAGAAAACAAGAAAAAAGGAACAAAAAAACAACAAAATAAAGTAGCATTACTTTAAAGTCGTCGGATTGACCTTATTTCTGGTGTGACAGTGAAACAGTTTGATGGCAGTTAGATAAAATAAATGGAAATTAATACAAAATTCAGTGTAAACTGCACTATAGATTGATCATGTTCTAGTACATTCAAATCTGAAAGGAGAGAGAGGGAGTCAACAAAAGGGTAGTTTGGTGCGAATACTGTAAACTGGGCACAACTGTCTTGGTTCTCACTGTCACAATTCTGCTTGGGTTAATACCTTTTTTAGGTGTCTTCTTCGGTGAGGGCTTTTTTAACGGCGTTATCTTTACAGGTACAGGCTCTTTCTTTTTTGATGCTTTTGTCTTGTCATCTGTCTTCTTTGCTTTTGCTTTTGGCTTCTCTTTGTTCTTACCCTTGTCTTTCACTTTCTCTTTCTCTTTCACTGCTTTTGTTTCTTTTCCTTTCTTTGGCGTTGATTCGGCCTTCTTTGCTGATGATTCTGCCTTCTTTGGTGTTGATTCTGCCTTCTTTGGTGTTGATTCTGTCTTCTTTTTCTTCTTTGGAGGCTGACAAATAAAAATTAATAGGCAAATACTGTAGAACACTTGTAGTAAACTGAATGTCCAAGGATTGTTCCTCCAACCCACAAGGGTCCCTCATTGCGCTTTCACTTGTGATTGGTCAGAATTAACCGCCTGACACTTCAGCCCAAGTGGGTTCCTCGTTGCAAATTCTGAAATTGACTGCTTGAAGTACTTATCAATTACTGATGGCTTATCGACATGTTAACAAACTTTTTCTCCCCTCTTAAAGTGTCTTACTGCATATGCGCAGTAGACACAAAAAGGGTAATAATAGAAGCAGCACATTGCAAAACACCCAAAAAGTCACTTAGCATAGTGTTATTCCCAACCCTTTAAGCATTGTTAAATTTTCCCTTGTTCACACTAATAACATATGATTCAAGACACTGATGAAGATGACAATCAGCCCCATCAAAATGTGCCGGCAGCTGGCAAATTTGCCGCCTAGAGTCAATTATTTGCTGTTTACTTCACACTTGGACTTCACTGTGAGTTCTCTAGCAGGCAAAGGTTGCTGGCAGCTGCTGCCTAGTACTCCAACTAGTGTTCTCACCAGAATTTTGCATCTTGGGGTCCAAGGGCCCATAAGGGACCGTTCATTTTTTATGAGAAAGGGGGGGCTGGTGGGATTTGGGGGGGGGCCACTCGAAAAAAATTGGCTTGAAAGGGGGGCCAGCCAAAAAAAATGAAGGAAAGGGGGGGGGGGGGTTGGACGAAAAAATTAGATTAAAAATAGGATAAGAGATGTTTACAAATGGAAGAAAAATTGTGCTCTTTTATTTATAACAAATATGCTAAAACCGGTTCCAGGGTAACAAGAAAACTTCTCAACAGCTTTTATATTTTATAAGGACAGTGAACATACCATAATAACAGTCTTGAATAGCAACAACTTTCTTTTCATTCATAAAAATGTTGTTGTCAAGCTCATATAATTAAAACCAATAATTTGAGTCCTGAATTGGAACTGACCTCGTTACCAAAGCTTTTCTCTGAGAAATTTAGTGGTAGCGTAGTTTTGTCTGACCCAGAGAGCGTAGCTAGATTTGGAGACAAATTCATTGTGAGACCAAAGTTTGTGGTTGACTATCTCCAGCATCTTGAGGTCATAGAGTTTAAAAAAAAGAAAGACTGGCGGAAAGGGCAAGGGAAAATAGGGAGGCAAGAGAAAAGTCCTATGATGATTATCATTGGGCTACTTTGTGCGAAGATGCTGCCAAGCTAAAAAAGCTCCGTGTGCCAGAATTGAACAAATACTTACAACATCATGGGCTATTAAAACAGCATCAGAAGAGCAGCAAGAATGACAAAGTGAAGACAATTATGGGACACTTCCTGCAGATGAATACTCTCAGAACAGGTCAAGCCGAAGTGAGAGGCAGCAATGAATCAGGTCAACTAGACAGCAGTGGTGAAAGCAGTGAGGGAGAAGAAACTGATGATGATTACAAGAGTGATGCCCCTGACTCTGAAGACGACTCAAATGATGTCGTTCTTGCTTTTATCGCCTCAGACGAGGAATATGTAGACGAGCGGCCAGCTACAACACGCTCAGGACGAGCAGTAACAAGAAGAGCTGAAATTGACTTTTCATTCTTTTGAGTGAGGATTTGTTAAAAACAGCTTTCTAGTTTTCAGCTTTCTTTCACTAAATTACGTGAAATGTAAAAAACGAAATTTTAATGCAGTAACTTTTTCAATACCTTATGTATTTTTTTTATTCATAAGGGGGGGGGGGGGGGGGGGGGCTTCCAAAAAATTACTCTGATGAGGGGGGGGGCCATGCGAAAAAAATCGGAAATTGGGGGGGGGTCATACAATTTTCAAATTACACTCCTCCAAATCCCACCAGCCCCCCTACCCCATAAAAAATGAACGGTCCCTAAAGTAATAAGAGTGCGCCATTTGAGAGACAGACCGGGACATTAGAGAATTCGTTGAAATACTCTTGCTTGCTTCGGTTTCTTGTTTCTCTTTGTTTGAGTTTCTTTGGTTGGTTCTTCATGTTAAGAGTTGTCTTCATTCAACTGAAACCATGGCGTTTTTGCTTTAAAATTAAAATAGGTTTCTAGGTTTCCTTGTTTGTTTTCTTTGTTGTTGTTGTTGTTTGTTTGTTTTTACAGTCGAGTCAGGTCAAGCGTACCCCCCTAGATTACATTAATGAGTTGATTATTTGAACATTGAAGCCATTAGTTGTTTGGAATAATGCAATCATTTTTGAAATATTCGAATCAAACATTGATCAAGCTGACTGGACTAAGCGAACAAAAGATGCTCCTTATATTGGAAATCGAAGCGTCCCACATGGCATCCAACGGTGAGTGGAAGTGATAGGTGAAAAACAGTATTATAAACGTTATTATTGAGACGTTTTTATGCTTTCTACATCCCATAGAACTTGTAGAAGTCTTATTCGTGAGAAAAAGGATTTCAGGCGAAGTTCTAAGAAGTTTTCTTGTCAATATTTTTGGTTGCTTACAACGCTGTACGATATTAGCTGTGTTTAATTTTGCTCCGTACAAATTTATTATTTTTAGGATTCCTCGGAAAGAACAATAATTATTGTTGGATTTTAAAGGGCTAAAAAAGGTGTGCTCTATTAAAAGAGATGACAGAAATAAAGTCTCGTTGGTCGAACACGTTTTTCAAACACATCTACGGACATAGTGCAATCAGCAATTGAAGTTTGATTCGAATATTTCAAAAATGATTGCTTCATTCGAAACGACTAATGGAACTACTAACGGGTTCAATGTTCAAATAATCAACGCATTAATGTAATCTAGGGGGGGTACACTTGACCTGACTCGACTGTAAGATTTTACCATGAATAAAGATGAGCTGGCTCGCCGCACACACAAATTGAAAACAGATATGGCAGACTACCGGTATTTGCAACATGTGCTTGCTCAAAATTTAATGTAACAGTGCCGCTCATTGGTTTATGTGTCACAGACCCAGCCAATCATGAGCCCTGTTGTATGAATCATACATTTTCCTCACTTTTCCATGGCTTGTTTGAAACTTGCAAAAACTTTTGACAGATTTTAGAATTTCTTCTAGCAGCATTTACCTTTTAGGGTGATTTTTGCAGCTTGATTCGCTCCTTTGCGCCCTGAGGGCCCTTTTATAAAATTTCAGTGCTGCATTTCGTAAAAAAGTGTGGCAATGCCGCAATGCCATGGTCTGGTAAGAACACTGCAACTATACTGCCTACTACTATAAAACATTTTAACAGTGCTGGACAACATTGTAAACCAGGATTTACATTTTTGTTGCAGCAACTTACTTCCTCTTTTTCTTCTTCCTCCTCCTCCTTCTCTTCATCGTCATCCTCTTCATCGCCTTCCTCTTCGCCTTCAGCAGTTTCTGATGTCTTTTTAGACTGAAAAAAAAGTGCATGTGATTTGAGTTAAATTTTTAAGCAGCATTTCTAGAGCAGTTTTCAACTGAATGTTGTAAAACCAAATCCAAGGCAATTTCCCTGACCAATCACAACAGACATAAACAGCGTAATACGCCAATCAGACTTTGAAGCAATTACATGAAACTGGCACCAAGCACGGGAAAATGCTCGCATGCAAGTCACAATTGGTTTCTGTTTTGCTTCTCATTGGTTGAAAAAGTGGCGCGAGTTTTGCTGGCCAATCACATAGCTAAGTAAAGCAAAACCAAAGCAAATGCAGGCGGCTAGGTGTTAAGATTACACATAGTAACAGCTGAGAAGCAGTACCTTTGATGACGTTTTACTTTTGGGGGTATCTGCAGAAACAGTAAGAGGTCAGTTAAATAACAATTTCACTTGGAATTAATTTAGTTAAATGTCATTTAACAAAGTTAACCGCCATGAGCTTAGCGGGCGCCTCTGGCCAGCGGTCATTTGTTCAAGTGCAGGCTTACATGGTTCATTGCGGCTAAGTTTTTGTTCAGCCTGTGTTCTTGTGATTTTCTAGCAGTCTTCTATGAGCGGGCAGCATTTCTTCTGGCACTTTTTAGCGGTTCTTCGTCTCTCACTCCCACAGCAGCTCCAAGCGGTGTTTCTCAGCATTCCCCCACCCCCCTTCCCCTCCTTTTTTTTTTCCCTTCCACTGATTCAATCAGTGTTGATGGGTGCATGGAATGGGGGCTCATGGCTGGGTTGCGGGGATTTGACAGCCATGGGGGCGGTATTCTATCTAGGGGCTGGCTGACCACAGTGGAAGCCCAGGCAACCACCTTCCATTTAAGCAAGGCAGTGGGTTAATGAGACACAAGTCAAAGTTTTGCATCATTGTCCGCCAAAATCAAATTGTAACAAAATTTAACCAAAAGATGATGCATTTCACAAAAGGAACTAAACACAAAACCAGACCTGGATTCTTAATAACCTTGTAGTACATCAGTTTATCACAACAGTCCCAGATTTTTATTTATCAAAATAAAAATCTACCTGATAGCAAATTACCCTGGCTAAGAAAAACATTCATCTGGGACACTAGTTAACGGCCTGGCTAAACTAGGAAACGCTGTTGCGAACGCAAATGTTTTCCAGTTTAGCCATGCATGAAACATTCAAAGACTCACAAAATTGCACGAGCCCTTATTGTTCGTTGCTTCTTGCTAGCTTAGTGGAACAGGTTTCCACAACGTTTCCTAGTTTAGCCAGGCCCTAAGGTAATTTCTTCTGTTGCAATGAAAACAATTTTGAGTATCCCTAAACCAAAGCCTACAGTGAAAACCCTCACTGCAAAGAATGAATTCTACAAAAAAGAAAGTCATACACTGTACCCTTTTTACTTCTCTTTCTCTTCTTTTTCTCACTTTTCTTTGGTTTTGGTTGTGGAGCTGGCTGTTAAGTAAACAGTTTTAAAATAATTAAAATCATCAAAGTTAATAGAGTGTGTGAACACCACATTTGGTCAACCCACTGAGCACAAAAATTATAACAAAATGTATGGTGTTCCAAGTTATTTGGAAATTGAGAAACAGGAGACTAGGTTATAATGAGACTTTGATCCATCCCTTGAAAGTTACTTCCCACTGATGAGAAAGATGCATACTTACTCTCCCAGAAGACTTTGGTGACATGAGGAAATCCATAACTTTTTCTTGTAGATCACTCTGGGAAAAAATAAAAATAAAATAATCACTTTGTTTTTCAGGTGAAGATGCCAACACAAATATTTTTCTTTCATCTAACTCAGAACCATCTCTAGATTGTGAGTGCGAGTTTGATTTTGATGTCCAACCAAATATATTTTATTTATCACTTCTACAGTTGTTTAAGGCTTACTTAAAATCCACTTTGTACATGCAAGATTAAGCCCATTTAAAGCAACCCTGGAATTTTACTTCAATATTATCAACCAGGTTCCTTATTGCCATTAATGTAAGTAAAGTCATGTAAATGATGTAAGTAATTGTGTAAGTAGTGCCCTTTTTGTTGAAATAAAATATTTGTTGCAAAAAAATTATCAACCAATATATTTTGCCAAAGTTAAATTAATCAATTAAACTGTACCTTGGTTAATACAAATTGACCTTTGATATCAAGTATTAAACATACCCGCTTTCCTTTTTTCTCTAAGTCAAAAATCTCACAAAGTCTTTTTAATCCATCATTGGTAAATCTGCAAATACATATGGAACATTATATGGTACATCAATCCCTCAATAATCATTGGATCCTTAAGTTACCTTTAAGTCATTTGTTAGTTTGTTTAAAACAAAAATATAATGCTTACCTTTCCACACTGAATTTTTTAGCTTCATACTCTTTAGAATCCTATTTAATTAACAGGAAAAATCCATTTTTAATACAGGAAGTCTTAACAGACCAGTAACAGAACCTTTACCTTCAACTGATAGAGAGACATCCATAACACCATCACATATCACTCAACCAACACAATTAAATCAATCAACAACTGTCTGCATCGGTTGGTGACCATCGGTTTAGCTCAGTTGGTAGAGTACTGCACTGGCATCACAGAGGTCGTGGGTTCAACTCCAGTACAAGCCTTGATTTTTTTTGAAGGCTTTATTTTCACTACTGTTTAAGCAGTGTTCATAACTGCAATGATCACTCACATCTTCATTCTTTAATCCGCAGTTCAATGATTTTCATATATTGATACTCATATATGTGAAAAGTTGTTCCAATGTTTTCTCAACAATATATACTTCCATTTCTCCTGGTTTAGCTGTATTTGTTTGTTCAGCAAATGACTCACCTTCTCAAATGCAAAGCCATTAAACTTTCTGATGTTCTTTTTAATTTCAGGTGCCTAGTGAAAAAGGAAGTCAAAAAGTTACTGATGTAACAAAAAGCACACAGATCAACAAAACTCACTGAACATCATTGTATATAATTATGTATTAATAAAATTTGTCATCTGGTTGGTTGTGTAAGAACAGCCCAACATTCCTTGGTCATCATATCAGGGATTTCAATAAGTCTTGAAATAGCCATCTGAGCTAACTAAAGTAGCTGGCAACCTGGTGAATTTTTTTAAGTAATTAGAGTGAAAATACAAACAAAATAGGCGGCAATTTTTGCCGGTTGCCAGCTTCTAATGAAACCCTTGTCATACATGTATTATTCCCAGGCAAACCCAAACACAAATCAATAGTTGAGCATAACATACCCTTCCATCTCTTCCAAATAAAAGCTTGTGAAGTGGTTTGAGTTCTACTGCAGAAGATCTTCCAATCTCGTAATTTGCTGCAACAAATTAAGGAAAAATAAGACATGGAAGCCAACTGAGAGACATTTAAAACCGTCAGAGTAGAAAATCTGGTTTACATGGGATTAAGACACAAAACCATCTATTTTATTTGTTCACTGGCCACACCAGAAATCTGTTCTGACTCTTCTTTTCAACATTGTCTGCCACCATACGACATATATGCCCCCCCCAAAAATGAATGGTAATCCTTGATTAAAAACTGTGAGGTTTAGTTGTTTCAAAGTCATATTAACATCAAACCTAACCAAATTTTAAATTAAGCACAAACACCTTGAAAACAAGCCCCCTCTGAAAAAGCCCCTGAAAGGTACTTTGAATGAACACAACATCACTCCTATTTGGAATTTTATGAAATTTCATAACTTAGGAAAAATTCTTTAAATAATATAGAAATCCACTATGATTCCTTACTCCTTTCCATGGATCCTAGTGATTCTCCTTTGCCCTGTAAGACAAAAGCTACTGTTAAAGCTAGGAACCCAAGTATTTTGTGACAAAGTTAAAATAACATGATAGACCGTGTAGGTTCAAGTGAGGCCTGCAACTAATGCCTTGCTAAAATTCTGAGCTTCCGTCAATCCACGACATCATCAGGGATAATAAAAATGTCCGGCAAATTACCATGTTACACAACTGACTACTGCCGAGGACTGAGCTGCTCAAAGCAAAGTTAGCGCTAACCATTGGTTAAGACGGATTAAAACCTATAGGTTATCATGGTATTTCACCCAGGTTAGCACTAACCATGCAACTGGGCCCTGTAAGGCAAGTCACTAACACAATAAACGCCAATACCTAACCTACCTCAAAAAACAGAGGTTTGGGTACAGAGATGGTTTGAGGAGTTTGACTTGCAAGGAAAATAGTGGTCTTTCTTTCTCTCTTCCCTTCAATCACAACTGGCTTATCATAAAGACCTAATGAACAAAGCGGCAAACAAATCAACAATTGTTGTCTTACAACTAAATACAACGTTAATGGCTAGCTCACTAATGCCTAAGGTCATTTTGCTAATGTTTTCTAAGTCAGTTGCCCAGGGGTTTCAATAAGTTCTGAGATATCCTTCTCAGCTAACTAAAGTAGGCAGTGACTTGAATTTTTTTAATAATTTGAATGAAAATACGGACAAAATAGGCAGCGGTAAGAGGTAAATTTTGATAAAGTAGGCGACAATTTTTGCCGGTTGCTGGCTTCTAATGAAACCCCTGAATGCCAGTTTTCAGTTCGCCTATATCTCATAAAAACCTGAAACAAAAATAACTTTTATGTGTACCTGTGTGGCTCAAGTAAGTTCTTAAGTCTCACCTTGCCTTTCTCAGCTAGATGAACTTTCTTAACTTATGTAAGTTCATAAATATGTTTCCTTTTTTCTTCAAGGAGTGCAAGTGGATTTGCATGGCCTGATTTTCATCTTGCTCATCGGGATTTGTTTAGGAGCAAGGAAAATTCAAGCCTAAACAAAAGGGCATACATCTTGTAAGGCGAAACGACTGGTTACTGTAGGTAAACTTTTGCTTCTGGGAAAGTATACAAGATTGCTATTGGACTGGTTTAAAACTGACACCACATATGTAAGCATTCCTTCTCCATAGAAACAAAGGTATTGTCAACTTACCAAGGAAGTTTTGTTGCAACGTGAATGTGAAAATAAAATTCCCTGACTTTGCACTCATTTTGATAACTAAGATTTTCCCTGACCTTTTGCAATGTTCCCGACTTTTCCATTCAGACCTTAAAAATAATAGTTTTTCCCTGACAATGCCCCTGGCCATGGCAACCCTGTGCAACTAACTTACTTCTACTCTCCACTCAAAAAGGTGCACAAGGTTGGAGGCAAAATATATATGCTGTTCTGAGATTCCTTCTCAAAAATTACAGTCATCCACCATGCACAAGTGTTCAGCTAAACTTGGTGTGCATTTTAATTTACCATGCCATAACTGGCTTATTAATAGTTGTGATGATAATCCTGATAGTAAAGGACATGTTGTCACAAACATGGACGAAGGTGATTTCTCCTTCTTTGGATGGTATGATCTCCCTGCTTTGCTTGGCATGACAACTTAAGGGGATATTCGAAAGGTCTGGAGATCAACAAGATCTACTCTGACATCCTTAAAATACACCTCGTAACACTTAAGCTTACTGCATGTGGCTATAAATAAACACACAAACGAACCAAATTTCACCACAAGTCATTAATTCAAGATCAATAATTTTGCAATGCTACAGGAGTTTAGTTACTAAAAGCAATAACTCAATTAACTGTCCTTTAGAAAGCAACGCAAAGATTGCTGGTGATCAAAGGTAAGAAACTATTGGAAAACACTCTCTATGGCTATTAAGTTGTAATTACAAGCGATACGACAAGCATGTGGATCGATGTAAGAAAATTACGGTTGTATTTCCCGAGATGGCGGGCGGTTTAGTAATATGTAGAACGGGTTTAAACCGAACAACAGAGCCAAACGAAGCTCTGCAATCGAACCACAACTACCTGCACGCTTTTCTTCATCGCTGGATTCTTCATCTTCTTCTTTTTCTCCGTTCTTTGTCTCTTCATCCTTCGAATCTTTGTCCTTCTTCGCGTCCTGAAATAGTCAAACAAAACGGGAAATTCGTCAGCTGCAGCGTTCACTCTAGAGATCAAACACAGCTTACAGCCTTCCGAAGACGTTTTTAAAAAGTGATTTCCTTTAACCTCAACGCTTTCTTTGGCATCTGGTTTAGCTTCAGTCACTTCTGCCTTATCCGCCATGATTGATTATGGCTTCTAACGGGCATGTGCTTTGCGCGGGAAACTAAAAAAGAATCGATAACTGTCAGCCTCAATTTCATGCTTGCCGCTGACCACTACATCAGAAGGCGCAAGAAGCTTTGGGCGCGATCCATTTGGGCAAAAATTTCGGTTTGAATTTCCGAAATACTCAGGTGTCAAATGGAACGGTTTTTTCCACTTCAGTAAACCGGTCTCGTCCCATTGGCAAACGCAGATTCCACCATCTTGCCTTCGACATCTGACAGCAAAGGAAAATTGGGGAGCCGAGCGTCTCACCGAAATGAAATGCCAAATGGAACAGAAAATTTCCGGTAATTCCGATATTTCGGGAAAATGGACAACCTCGAGAGGTTGACCAAAATTTTCGAGATGAACTTTCCGGAAATTACCGTTCCATTTACCTCTGAAACGAAAATTCCGGAATTTTTGACCAAATGGATCGCGCCCTTTATCATCATTGGCTTCTTAGACGCCCATAGATTTTCAAGTTTTGCCATTTGTATCCTATTTCAAAGTTTCTGGTAACTACCGATTTCCCCGAGGGTAACAGGTGTTTCTAACAGGTTATAGTGTTGCTATGGTATAGGTAACCTATTATGCCAATGATTGGGCATTTCTTTGATAAAACTGGAATACTTTAGCAAGGACCACCGTTGCAAAATAGAAGAGCCGGATCCTGTAATAGATCTAACCAGCTATAAAATTGTAAACTAGAAAACGGTAAAAAACAAGCAAGGCTGGTTACAAGGCGAGGAATGTAACCAGCCTTGCGTGTTTTTTTACGCGATTACCGGTGCGATGCTCTAACCAACTGAGCTATGAAGCCACTGACGTTGGGAGCAGGTCAATTGTGGGTTCATATGTTCCCGTGAAAGAAATGAATGTGAATGATATATGAAATGAATCATATATTAACCGCGGAAATGAAATCAATTGACCTGCTCCCAACGTCAGTGGCTTCATAGCTCAGTTGGTTAGAGCATCGCACCGGTAATCGCGAGGTCACGGGTTCAAACCCCGTTGAAGTCCTGAATTTTTTTCAGGCTTCTTTTCGCAATTGCATAAATTGCGTTCACAACTGCGAGGGTCATTCTTCATTTGATTTCATTTCCGCAGTTCATATATGATTCTACCGTGGCTCATAAGGACAAAACACTTCCCAGGATGAAAAACACTTCCCAGGATTAAAAACACTTCCCAGAATAGAAAGCACTTCCCAGGATTAAAAAACACTTCCCAGAATGGAAAAAAACGTCCCAGGATTGAAAAACACTTCCAAGAATGAAAAACACTTCCCAGGATTGAAAAACACTTCCCAGGATTGTAAACACTTCCAAGGATTAAAAAACACTTCCAAGAATGGAAAACACTTCCCAGGATTGAAAAACACTTCCCATAATGGAAAACACTTCCCAGGATTGAAAAACAATTTCCAGAATGGAAAACACTTCCCAGGATTGAAAAACACGTCCCAGAATAGAAAACGCTTCCCAGGATTGAAAAACACTTCCAGTTTTAAAAACACTTTCCAGGATTGTAATCACTTCCCAGGGTTAAAAACACTCCCCAGGATTAAAAGCACTTCCCGGGATTAAAAGCACTTCCCAGGATTGAAAGCACTTCCCACGATTGAAAACACTTCCCGGGATTAAAAATACTTTCCAGAATTGAAAACACATACCAGAATTGAATAAACTTCCCAGGGTTAAAAACACTTCCCAGGATTGTAAACCCTTCCCAGGGTTGAAACACTTCCTAGAATCGAAACAGTCCCTCTGAAGGCCTGGTTACACAAAGATTGCCTTCCCGCGCTGTGGATTTTGCTGATGGTACCAAGCCATCAATTTGCCTTCAAGGTAAGGCTTAGGTCTAAATTTATCAAGCATCAAAACCAATGTCTATTATTTCACATATCATTAAACACATTTATGATTATCTCTCTGTGCCAAACCCAGTTTTAGTCTATAATTGATTTCTGAACTGCATCCAGTCAAACGGTGTGTCTTGTAAAAGCGAGACCGAACTTAAGAGCGTTAATTAATTAATTTTAGCTTATTAACTCTTAACGCAATTTTTCCACTTTGCATTGTTCTATCCAAATATTCTCTGAATCAAATTACATGTTCGCAACAATAAGAAGTAGATAGAAGAGGGTTAAGTTCTCTAACATGACAAAATTATTTCAATGTACGAGAAGCTGTATATTTATATTTATATTTGCTTCATTTGTAATGTGCCATTAAAGTTTAATAAGTAAATAAAATAAGAGAATTTTCTTTTTAATTCAGTGCCCTTTGCACACGATCCAAGGCCTCCTATCGGGGCACCCAACGAGCCAAATCGACCAAAAGCTATAGGAAGGCGTTTTTAAAGGGAGCGTTATATACCTGTGTGTTAATGAAATGAGAAGTGATTTGATGAAAAAATTAAAAAGGGAAATGAGGCATACACAAACACTCAGACAGTCTACTCGCTACAACGCGGGTTTACGTCAGTTTGAGGGCGGACTGTTTGGTGTTCGTTATTAAGTTTTGACCTCCAAAAATAATTTTTTATCACCTTAGAATCTTGGATTTTTCTCACCTTCCGTTTTTATCACTCTCCACTCCCCCCTTTACTTCTTCTTCATAAACACCCAAAAAATCTGAGATATTGATGGGGTTATGCACTATAAAACTACGACGGCTTTTTGGTTTGCATAAAATCTCGAGAAAATAATAAGGATAAAATAGCAAAAAGTGACAAAAAGGTAGCATTCAGGTATACTGCCCCTTCAGTACCAGTAAGTCTATTTAAAGTGATGTTTTCGTTAGCTAGAAGAATTCGCTCTATTCAGACGTGAATTCAGTGATTGGTCATTGTTCACGCGAGATCACCCTGCCAGCAGAGGCCCTTCATCCTTCCTAGATAAGTCGGGTAGAGCCCTTCCTATCTCCGACTTATCTAGGAAGATAGAAGAGCCTCTGCTCGCAGGGTAACAAGAGATATGTCGGTGGTGTAAAACAACGACCGGAATTCCATCTGTGACTCGATAAATTGGTCAGTAACAATCGCCTACAGTTTCCTTTACAGGCCAGTGCAAACATCACGTTGGGCTGAGACGTTATTTATCAGTGTCAGCCCAGTCAACCTAATTGGAACGAGCTAACAGGGTGCTACTGTGTTGAACGGGGAGTTCTGCGTGGGCACGTACTAGTTTGCTGAACATTTTATACATCTAATACTAAGACCAAATCTGGTTGAAAGATTTGTGGCCACTGAGGTGACACGTTTTGTTACAAAGAGCAGAATGGTTAAACGTCCAATAAAGGTGGCGCAGAAAAACCGCTGCCACGTGAGCAGCTATTCGTGCCCTAACATACTGAAAAGAATAGTCTACGCGGCGGAGAAGAATTTCGACTTCAACACATTACTGATGTGCACGGTGTTTTTTTTTAATAATCTTTATTGATATTAAATATTGTAGAGCACAAATACAGATACAATTACAGAACCGATAAAATTACTTACACTTACAGTTAGACAAAACCCTCATTTTCTCTTGAGTTAGAGTATTACTTACATTACAAATACAGAAATAATAAAACAATAAAAATACAAGACAGCAAGAAATAAGATTATAACCGTATGCTGTAAGAAAATTTTCAGAGTAAACACAAAAACATTATTGAAATAAATGAATTAATTTTTCCCATTTCTTTAAGTGCTGCAAAAGTTTGTTGTTCTCCCTTGCAATATGAAGCTCAATATTAATATACGCTTAGTCCTGGCGATAAAAGCTGAAAGGTTAGGTACTCCAAGTTTTTGACATCTACTGGAGTAGAGATAAAATTTACCCAATAGTAGCATATGATTGATTAGAATGAACTCATCTGTATTATAAAATTTTCCAAAAATCAAATCTGTCTCTTTTAATGTATTTATTTGGATTCCATTGCCCCTTAACCAAGACAAAACGTATTTCCAAAAATCAGAAGCTACTTTGCATGGTGTGACGGTTGACGATCGTAAGGGGAAGAGCAAGTAGAGTTTGTTTTTTGCTCAAAAATACTATGGGGCAGTGCGCCCTGTTTGGTGATCGGTGGAAACACTGAGATAAGGAATCCTAGTGGTCTTGTGGGCTGTTATCTAAAGAAATGACTCGACAGAACTGTTCGGGTCCGCAAATGATCCCAGGACCGCAAATGATCCCGGACCGCAAATGATCCCCAAATTGGACCGCAAATGATCCCCATATTGCACCATGTTGGACCGCAAATGATCCCGAACAAAAAATAAGGAATGGCATGGATGGTGAAATGGTATGAATAGGGAATTGGCATGAATTGCGATTATTTGTATCAAAGCCTTAAATCATAGCTCACAACTATCATCATCTGATTAATTTTAAAAGGGTAAACGTGGTCACACAATCACACACAATTTGTCCAACTGATGTGAAGCAGTCAATCAGTGTTATCAGACCATGATCCAAACCTATCTCGTTTTTCCTTCCGTCTTTAGAGATCTTTGTGTTTGTTCTTCTTTAGTAACTCCAACAACGTTCACAAATGATACCAATGAAAAAAGAACAAGACAGTTTAGCCATATTTTCCGAACGCGTGGGAGTCACAGCTCACACGACGGTGACAAGTTTCAGATGATCTTTGACCCCTGCTCCGATTTCAACCACATCACCGCGTTTCTCGCCTGCCACAGGCCAGTCGGCTGATCCCATGAATGTGAGAAAGAAACACTTCTAGTATTCCGGGTACAATTTTAAATGAGAGTGCTCAGTGAACAAAAGACGTTTATTTCAAAAGATAACGAAATCAACTGCGGAATTTTTCAGTTATTTCTTTACGGGTATGTGTGTATTTTAATCCTCCGTTGTATTTGTGATTATACAATTGAATTATACTAACCTGGGACCAGGCTCCGCAGTGGGGTTAAGGAGCGAAGAGAAGGAACGTGGCCAAAAAACAAATCGGCGAGCGAAGCGAGCCGAGCGGGGGACTGGCGGCTCGCTTCGCTCGAAGAGTTTTTTCGCCACGATCCTTCTTTTCGCTCCTTTAAAATCCCACTGCGGAGCCTGTTTCCAGGCTAATTTTTCACTGAATCGGGCACGTGCACCGAAGCGTTGATCATATACCCGACAGAAATGAAATGTGATTAAGCATGTTCTCGAACGTCCTGGGATGTACAACACAATAATCACAAGACATGAAGCGAAACTCGCTGTCCACGATCACAACAAGTGTCTTTACAAAATCAATTACTGTACTATGCAGCCGGCGTCCTAAAATCAACAAACAGACAGAAAGTCACGCAAGATCAAAGATTTTCCTCTAAAAACGAAAAAAAAAAACACTATGGAATAATTCTCATAAAATGATAAAACGTGTTTTTTGTGTGTCATTTTTATATCAATCCATGCCATTCCTTATTTTTTTGCCGGGATCATTTGCGGTCCAATATGGGGATCATTTGCGGTCCGGGATCATTTGCGGTCCATTTTGGGGATCATTTGCGGTCCGGGATCATTTGCGGTCCAATGTGGGGATCATTTGCGGTTCGGGATCATTTGCGGTCCATTTTGGGGATCATTTGCGGTCCGGGATCATTTGCGGTCCTGGGATCATTTGCGGACCCGTACAGTTGTAAACGCCTTTCCTTTTTTCACTTTCTAGTGCACTTTTTAGTGATAAAAGATATTCATCACTTCATGAAAACGTGCTTACTACTGTGTGACGATATAGTTTTTTATCATAACGCACCCTTATTGGGAAACGCTCTTAGCATATGTACGTACACACGTGTTATAAAAGCGACTCGCTTAAAACCTTAAAACACAAGCCACCTCGCAAGTACCGAGCTACTATTACAGAATCCGCTACCCACTATTATATATATTATATATCTTCGCAACCCTAACTTATGGCTTATAAAATTAAAGTATTTTAGCTGCCTCAGAGTCCAGAAAATGCCGTGGTAAGCCGACAGAAACATCAGGATAGCTGAGTAGCGATAACCTGTTCTCCAGTACGAAGATACGCATTCCTCGACTGAATTAAACGTTTCGTCACAAAGATTTGCTGGTAATGCCACACAGACAGCAAACTGAAGATACAGCACTCCAAGGACGAATTTCATGATTGTTCCGTCAAATCAAAAAGAATACAAACCATGAAACAGGCACAGCAGAATGGGACATTCAGAAATAGTTTACAGTTGATGAAAAAAGCTCTTGGTAACCAGGCCTATTGTCACATAATGAGAGATGTTCTCAATCCTGGGAAGTGTGTTTAATCCCGGGAAGTGTTTCCAATCCTGGGAAGTGTTTTCAATTCTGGGAAGTGTTTTTAATCCGAGAAGGGTTTTCAACCCTGGGAAGTGTTTTCCATTCTGGGAAGTGTTTTTAACTATGGGAGGTGATTACAATCCTGGGAAGTGTTTTCCATTCCGGGAAATGTTTTGTCCCTATGAGCCACGGTAATGATTCATTTCATATATCGTTCACAATATAAGTTTTATAATAAAATTACAAATAAATTTATTCTTATACAAGTTAAAATATGGGTATATATATAATCTAAGAATCTAATAATAATAATAATTATTATTATTATTTATTTTTTTATATAGCGCTATTTCCCTCTGTTTACATTAAATTACAATCCATAATTAACAATTACAAATTCAGTTACAATTCTAGTAGTAGCTAAAAGCGTTATAAATTTAAATGTTTCTCTGTTTTCTGGAAATAGCAATAAAAATTCAGGTAAAACTATGTCACATGCTAATCTAAATCATAACATTTATTAAAAAGGAGTGTCTTTATATGGGTCTTAAAATGTGGTAGCCATCTGCTCTGTCTGATATTGTCAGGAAGAGAGTTCCATAGACTGGGTGCTACGAACCTCGTTCCCAGGGCTTTTCCCTTTGAAATTGGGAGGGGCGGGAAAAGCCCTGGGAACGAGGTTTTGGGTGCTACGACTGCGAGAAACACCTATGGCCATAACTTACTAGTTCGACAGGTAGTACTTTCAGTGAGTTTTGAGAGGAAAATTTCAAATTCCTGGTTGGTGCATAGGGCTCTGGCAGTTCAGTGAATGTAGCTAGGGGCGCGGTCGTTTAGCGCCTTATAGGTCAGAAGTAATTGATGCGCTGGCTAACTGGAAGACGGTGTAGCTGCTTTAAGACAGGCTTGATGTGATCATACTTCTTAGTACGAGTAATGACGCGAGCCGCGGCATTCTGGACATTTTGCGAGCGATCTATCAGAACTTTGGGCACTCCCCGCCAAATTGATCTGTAACACTAGACGAAAGGTCGCTTATTCTCACGTCACAGCATGACAAGGTGTTCCTTACATTTTCTCTCAACCCATGGCTATAACCCCCGTTCCCCCCAGGGGCACCCAACGACAAGTTTCGGTAGATATCTGTTCGGTGCAGGGTAGTTCGCCCAAGGCTTTCGGCGTCGATTAAAGAGTGCACTCGGATTTTCGTAAGTAAAACGTGGCCTAAAAGATTCATAATGTGGCAATCATAACCCATGAGGTTTTCGGAAAGGTCGTTATTGCTGTTTTTGGCAGTAAAAAACGTCAGCTAGCATTTTCGGAAAGAAAAAAAGGTTCCCTAGAAAGTTCATTTCAGCTAGTATTTTCTCAAAGAAAGATTTTGTTTCCTAAAATTTTCGGGCAATTACAATTTCAGCTAGGGAATCCGAACAGATCAAAGTTTTATAGCTAACCAAAATATCACTTTAAACAGACTTCAAACACCATAACGTACTTAAAAATGCCTTTCTACAACTTTTGGCTGGCTTGGCTCGTTGGGTGCCCCTGTTCCCCCCCCCCCCCCCCACCCCAATGTTGAATGGACATCGGGTATTCCGGAAAAAATTTTCAGTGGCAGAATTTTTTTCTTCTGCGTGACTGACGTGAATTCAACATTGGGGAGGGAAAATGGGGAGGGTGTTACAAGTAATTAGTCTTGGAGTGTAGCTTAGATGTAATGAATGCGTGAACTAAGTGTCTGCTAGAGATGAACAGTCAATGTTTCCTCGACCGAATTAATTATTAGCTCTTGGTTAATACGGGCATCAAAACAACTCTGGACTATATTAATGTATATCATTCAGGAGATGATAGGCTAACAAAGTGAGTGAGGCTTTCTCGAAATCCCGATTGGTTCCTGAGAAAATCCAGTGTAAAGTTGGCCATGGATGACACAGAAAAATATTTCGAATTTTGTAAAAGCCTCACACAATTTGTTGTGGTAGTGTGTGGGGAACATTCCCGCCAAATTTCGTTAAAATCCGATAAATCTAGGTTAAGATTAATTCTTTCGACTGGAGCGAATAGGCGCAAAAATAAACCTCGAGTTTTTGGCCTCCAAAGATTTGCACAGTTTTCACACCTCATCACACCTCATCGAAGGTGCTGTTAAAAAAAAACCTTTATTTAAAGAGGGTAACACCTATTACTATGAAAGTATTCTCCCTAGTGGCCCTCTGTAAATCAACTCAACTCAAATCAAATGAAATCAAATCAAATGTTGGTTTTTGGGGAGAGGGGGAAAACCGGAGTACCCGGAGAAAAACCTCTCGGAGCAGAGTAGAGAACGAACAAACTCAGCCCACTTATGACACCGAGTCCGGGAATCGAAACTGGGTCACATCGAAGGAAGGCGAGCGCTCTCACCACTACGCCAACCCTGCTCCCCTGTTTTACCGAGAAATCGCGGTGAATAGGAAACGTGACAAACTAGCCTTATTCATTTGCGGAAAAGTTGATTCCACGTTCAGCGACAGACAAATGCGTCTTAAAATAAAACCTACACCACCAACTGGAAATTGGTTAGCATGTTGATGTAAACAAAATATGCCATGAATTCGGGATGGCCGAATGAAGCTTAGCGCGAAAAATGTCAAAATTGGTCGCTAGATCCGGTCCCTAATTGGAATTACCGGCTTTTGACAACTTAGCTAATAATAACTGCTCCCGAAACCCATTTTTTTTTAAGCGTTTCTCGCCTTCGTTTGATCCGAGCGTTTACTGAATCAACTTGCAATTTTTCTTTTCGTCTAACCAAAGAGCGCAAAACTCAAATTTGGAAACATTTCATCCCCGAAGCCTAAAAGGTGTAATCGCATAGAGAGGAGTAGAAAGAAATTGGGAGGTCAATCGAGAGACATAAAAAATGGTATCATTTTCTGGTCTTATTATTCGATTCATTTCTCGCCTTTTGATGCCTAATAGTGTTGAAAATTAATCTGATCCACGCCCCCAAATGTGGTTCTGGTTCCTTTTTCCGCAATCACCCCTCTCTTCTCTCCCACGAGAGTCAACCCACCTGCCAAGCATATCATCGGAATCATATCATTTCACGATTTAATATTTTTACTTCATCCCTCAATGACTAGTCGTGATGGGCTCCTGGAGTAGTCTATTTGCGGTCTTTGAGATCGTCCGAAGGAAGTATGGGTCGCACAAGAAGGCGGAGTCTGTGCCCTCTGGCCTGAAATTGTAATGGACTCCTTTTTAATCAACCTAATTGCCACCTCCTGTGCAGTCACGTTAAATTCCAATTATTTTTAGCAAGCAGAAAGTACCGATTTCAATTCAGATCTTTAGCGTGGAATGCGGTGTTCATAATGACATCGATACCACATCCAAATTTCTATTCGATTGGTGTTCTCCTCGTAAAAGCAAGTTTGTTCGAGCTCATGTCACAGCCGTGGGTAACCTGTGTACAGGCTAAGCTCGATCAGGGCTCTGTCGGTTTTTTTAAGGTCACGCACACTTTTTGTTAATCAACGTATGCTGAGAACGCTAAGAATGCAAAACGTTGAGGAAATCGTCCAAAAACAACATAGAAATGAGCCACACAAGGCTCTACAATAAGCTTTTATTGAATTTTGCTTGATTGAAACACTTTCACGTTTCTCTCATTTTCATTTTTTGCACGAGTTTTTTATATAATGGCAGGCAAAATAAAACGGTAAAAAATATACTGGAGAAAGGCGGGGGGATCGACAAAAAAGGGCGCTCCCTGGCAACCGGAAGTGGTGACATCAACCGGAAGTTATTATCTGACACATATGCTTTTCATCGTGAGTTGAAAGTCAGATACATCTTATCAGCAGAAATCTCCAACAAAAACAAGAACGTGATTGCACACCTTTGGACAGAAGTTCTCGGAGAGAGCAATCACAGCGCTCCATTTTTATTCATAATCTGCCGATTCATTGGGTAGTTCGTGAATGGAGTTGGAGTCCAAGTCGCCGCTTCGAAGCTCAATGGGGAAATTTATATTCACGTGTTCGATGCTGATTTGGACTTTCAGTATCGCTAAAGTAGACGCAGTGCGTTCTTTGAACTCACCAAGTTTCAGACTAGAAAGGACGGTCAATTTGGAAGCCACTGTGTCGTGTGGGAGAGGGATGTTTCAAAATCAGCAAACTTCGATGTGTGGTTTGTCTGAGCACGAAGGTAGGAAGTTGTTGTTGTTTCCTAAAGTTCCCTCATCATTCAAGATCGATTGTGAACACGGCATGGTTTGTTAGTCAACAAAGACATAAAACAATTGTTGTTTGTATGTTTGTATATATCGAGCATCGCCACATTGTTTTTTTTAGTTAACTCACATGTGGGTATGAATATATTTTTTGCTACTGAGCTGTGCTCGAGTGCATAAAAGAAGTCATTTAGCACTAGCGATCAGAACGAAAATAATCCTTGCAGACAGATAATCGCGGATAAAACTACCACGGACGGCTCGAACGAATGTTTGTGGACGAATGTGATAAGCTCTTTTATTTTCTTTTAAAACAATCGATTTCACTGTTGACATTGCGATCTCTCCCGCGTTCTCGGAGGAGAAAATCTCACCTCGCTCATTTTAGGTAACGAGTTTGCAATTGTGCCGGTTTGTCATCATAGATCATTCGAGAGCGACCGGCTAATTTTCAAATTTGATATGCAATTAATAAACGCGATCTGATTTCCGATTGAGGATAAGGAAGAAAAGCCGACAATAATTTCAGAAACAGATTACGCTATCTCCAATTTGTTGTTCCTCGACTGATCAGAAACTTCCTTCTGCTGGAACGTGGGAGATTCTCTCGCGACGTCGATTTTCTCAGATCCAAATCTTTCCCGCGCGTGGAACGCGGCTTGTCCGCTTTTTTAATGGTGCGCGTTTGATGCGTAACACATACAAGGTGGCACATAAAAGAGACCTCGCAGTCTAGACCATTGTAGTCTTGAAAGTGTTTCGTAATTTGGTGGTGATAATCGATGGTAAACGCCCGGTCGTTGAAAGGCTAATTATAACATGACGCAAAACAACGGAATTTCTGAAATCACAGTGTAACATAGCTCAAGCGATAAACCGCTGAAATAAGCTTCTTTATGCCGCTCGTGAGTGTGGGCGGAGTATGATGTCCACAAGCTGAACAGTTGCGAAAACAAAGCCTGAAAGAAAATCAGGCTGAAACAGCTCTCTCCTTTTTTCTTTTTTCAGGCTTTCTTTTCAAAGTGCTAGAATGCGAGCATTTTCTTTCGTCTCCTTCGTAGCCTGCAAGCAGGCTCTGCAGTTTTATCTTGCGGTGCGAGTCATGCGATCGCGAAGCCGCGAGAAGACTCACGCGCGCCACGTCAAACAACTGGAGAACCTGCTCGCTGGCTATCTCCTTAGGTGTATTTTTTTTCAACGAAAAGTGCCATATTTTTATACTAATGTTTCCAAACGTTTCGGGCTTGGCCCTTCTTCAGTGGAAAAAAGTTCGTTATATCCACTACAAGTTTTGTATGCGCCATGCAACTAAAAATTCAAAATATAGTGCGCGCGAGGCCTAAAGGAAACTGCAGAACGTATTGGCTCTAGCGAGCGACGAAGCATAATTTACCATCCGTTCTCGAATGATCTGAAGAAAAAAGTCGATTGAGTCGATCTAGCAGCTTAACCCCCCAGAGTCCTAAATCCTAATGATGATGAGCTTCTAATTTCTCCTCACAGTATCCCACTTGATCAAACGTACATGTCACGAGAAAGACGGAAATGATCACAAAAGACATAATCTCTTGATTTGTAAACAAATTCTCCCAACTGGCGGCAAACCAAATGTATTGAGCGCAGTGAGGAGGAAATGCGTTTTGATACAGAGGCTCAAAGGCATGACCACACAACAAGCTTCCATGTGATATCTGATATTTTGCTAAATATTAAATCGCAGTGTTGGAGGGGTTTACTTTACCAAAATTAATGAGCGTACAAGGAGGTGGTGGTGAATCATGAGACATGCAAAATAATATAACGTTTTTTGAGGGAGGGGGGGGGGGGGGATGGAGGTATATTACGCCATCAGTTTGGTAAAAATATACACTTAAATTTATTACTAATTCATCAAATCAACATTCTTCATTTGACCTGCTGTTTAATAGGCGATTCTGCCCGCAATGATGAGCTGCCGAAAATGGACTGTTCAGCGTGCGATCCCACGAGTAATACTTGGTTCAGCATAAACAGTGCCCTGAGAGATGATCAAAAGAGTGAGTGGAGGTCTCTTCCGAAGGCACAGGGAAGCTTTTTGCAAGAGATAAACATCACCATCAATTTCCCGCAGGTAGGGCACGAAAATGAGAGAGAAATATTTAAGGGGGGGGGGGGGGGATTTCATTTTCGAAATGAACGGAGTGATATTGTTGATTTGCTCCCGAGAAAGTCCGAGCTAGAGCAGGATAAATGGAATAAATAAATGTAACAGAAATGGTTTACTCGGAACACGCGTGCTTTTCTTTGGATAAACTTTTGGCGGGAAATCCGGCGCTGCCCGCCAAGCCCGTGACTTAACACTGGAATTCAGGTTCCGACACTCGGCCCAGACCATTCGGCGCGTTGGTCTCAAGTCATTTCCGCCAAGAAATATTCCGTTTTCGTAATATTCGTTTTTGAAAAACCTTATTCACCAGTAGTCGTGGCCGAGTGGTTAAGGCGATAGACTAGAAATCCATTGGGGTCTCCCCGCGCAGGTTCGAATCCTGCTGACTACGGATTTTCGTTTTGCAGTCGTCAAACAAACAATAGGTTTTATTTTACAATAAATAAATAAATAAATAAATAAAAATAATGAATCCAGTGTCAGAATCAGTCCTTCCTGTCCAACCTGTCGAGAACGATTTTCTGTTTTGCTGCAACCAACAAACCAAAAGGTTCAGAGTCATAGGTAGTGAACAGGGAAGGGTTGCCCAATTGGATGACTATTCAATCTCCTTTACCCTTCAACCTTGGTTGACAAGTAAATTTGGCGGTGACATCATCATCATCATCATCACCACCACCATCATCACCATCACCATCACCACCATCATAACCGTCACCACCATCATCATCATCACCATCACCATCATCAGCATCATCATCATCATCACCACCACCATCACCCTCACCATCATCATCACCACCATCATCACCATCACCATCACTATCATCATCGTCGTCGTCGTCAACAACAACAACAATACAATAACAAACATAACAACAGGAAGCACAATAATTGCGAAAACAACAGCAACGGAAAACAAAAAAAAGCAAAACATTATACAACCAAACGGTGAAGGAGACATGCTCATATTTTAAGCACGATTCTTTGATTGGATCTGACGTCACGACGGTCATGCATGTTGGTGGAAAGAACAATAGCGTAAAAGTCTTTTGGGAATTTGACTCTATTATTATGCAAACCTTGAGCTACATTTTTCTATTGTTTTGGCACCAACATGGCAGCCTTATCACGTGAGTGCAATCAAAGAATATCGTTTCGGTTTTAAACAAAACTTTAAACCTGCAGCTTTGTCAAAAGCATCCATCGTAGTCGGCAGGATTCGAACCTGCGCGGGGAGACCCCAATGGATTTCGAGTTCATCGCCTTAACCACTCGGCCACGACTACCTCGGTGCTTGTCGCTTAGGAAAAGGGACATTATTATTGGATTTGAACCTCGCACGCATGCCAAGTTAAAGTTGAACGTAAACCAAAATTGAACGTTACCAAGAAACAGAACAGTTTTCGAATGCATGTGTAAAACCAAAGAAAGAAAATGACGACAAACGTCGATTAAATCCTCTCTCTCCCCCAAATCGGAAACTTGTACTTTTGGTTCTGTTTTGTCAAGAGGCTTTAGATTTTACAAAACCAACTAGAGTCGGTAAAAAAGAGGTTTCAAACGATACGTTACGTTAAAATTACCTAGACTTGCTTACTCTTGACAGCAAATACTGAAGACAAAAACATGAGTTAAAAAAGATAGCAGAGCGAGGTTTTGATCCTCGGACCTCTGGGTTATGGGCCCAGCACGCTTCCACTGCGCCACTCTGCTGTATGCTAACTCTGATAAGGATACTTCACAAATTAATGTGATCAAGTAAGCTGAAGCCACTCAAAAGGCACTAAGGCCACAAGATAGCGGGCATTAACCCTTAAATCTACCAAAGCAAAGATTGAGTCTAAGCATTAGCAGCCATGGACAGCTGTTTCGGCCTTGTTAGGCCTCATCAGCGTGGCATAGCTAATGCTCAGGCTCAAGTACCCACATATCAATAAAACAAGCAATGAAAACGTAAAGCTTGTGGGATGTGGCTAGAGTGACAAGGATACTTCACAAATTAATGTGATCAAGTAAGCTGAAGCCACTCAAAAGGCACTAAGGCCACAAGGTAGCGGACATTACCCCTTAAATCTACCAAAGCAAAGATTTACATTGTATGCTAACTCTATTGACTAATTTGTAACAGATGACTTTTGCAACACTGATTGGGCTTCTGTTTTTATTTCTTAAAACAAATAATTGAGAGCCTTTTCCTTTAGTAAGGGAGACCAATTCAAACTCGACGAAATTGTGAAATTTTATTGTCATGCTCTAAACAACTACAACTGCAGCAAATTGTCAGAGAAAATTCCACAATCCGTGATTCGAATGGGTTTCAAGTCCATCGCATTCATCACTGCCTTGTAAACCAAGGAAAAACTGGGTACAGAGAAATAAACAACTCGCCACTACCATCACAATCACCACAATCATCATCGTCGTCATCATCATCATCATCGTGAACAAAAACATTGCAATAATAACGACAACGACAGGAATCACAATAATTACGAAATGAACAGCAACGACAAACAACCAAAGCAAAACATTAGACAACTAAACGGCGAAGGGAACGTGTTCATATTTTAAGCACAATATCGTTTCGGTTTTAAACCGCCAAGGTTTTCAAAAGCATCCATCGTAGTCGGCAGGATTCGAACCTGCGCGGGGAGACCCCAATGGATACTCAAGTCATCCAAATTTTGCTACTGGATTAACGAATGATTACATCTCATATTGATTATGGCCTTTTAGCCCGGTTTTTAATTCTCCATTTGCTCTATAATAACACTTATTTTCATGTTTTAGAGAGAATTTTGAGAAACAAAAAGTAAACAAACAATTGCTTTGTGAAGAGTATTATGAACTTCTCAAAAGATAACAAGGACATAACGTAGTCGGCAGGATTCGAACCTGCGCGGGGAGACCCCAATGGATTTCGAGTCCATCGCCTTAACCACTCGGCCACGACTACATCAGTGCTTGTCGCTGAGGAAAAAGGGCGCTATTATTGGATGCGAAGCACGGATGCTTGTGTTGAACGTAAAACAAAAGTAAACGTTACCAAGAAACGGAGCAGTTTTCGAAGGAATGTGTAAAACTAAAGAAACAAAGTGACAAGTAAGGCCTAAATTGAATCCCCTCTCTCCCCACAAAAAGCCGGGAAACTTGTAACTGTACATTTGCTTCAGAGTTATGTCTACAGGCTTAAGTTTTTACAAAACCAACTAGAGGCGGTAAAAAGGAGGTTTCAATGGATACGTTACTTTATTTTTACCGACGCGAGACTTGCTCAGTTTTAATAGCAAATTGGAGACAAGAACACGAATTAAAAAAATAAATAAATAAAAATAGCAGAGCGAGGTTTTGATCCTCGTACCTTTGGGTTATGGGCCCAGCACGCTTCCACTGCGCCACTCTGCTTGGTGTGTTAGAGAAAACGTGGCCACGACTACTTCAGTGGCAACAACTACGACGTACAACTATGACACCTGGCCACATACGCAACTACTTCTTTTGACGACAAGGATGTGTCATTTCTTACTGTTACAGATATTCAAGGTGAAGCGTATTTCTGTAAAGGCAGGTTCAACACCGCTTCCCGCCGTTTGGGCGTTGGAAGAATCACGCGACCTTGGTAACAACTTTGATGGGATACGATACTATGCTGCTGACCAAGAAGACTGCTTCCCATTGTTTGGAGTTGACGAAGGGCCCCTTTGTCGTCTAAGGCCTAATTTTTCGTGGGAGGAAACCGAAAACGTAAGTATTCACAGGTCATTTTTGTACTTTCCTAAACAACTTTGCTAGAGCGCATGAGACTGTTATCTTTCCAGCCAAGGTAAGAATTAATTATTCCAGGTGTTCATAGAGACATATTATCCAGGCGATTTAAGCGTGACGGTGCGTGTGTCACTGTGCGCATCGCTGGTTTCCCGCCAAAAGTGCAACTGCCGGTGACGTGATCGACAACTTATCTATTATTGCCTGTATTTTTATTATATTTATTTAATAAATATAATTATTTTTTTCTGTCTCTGAGACAATCAACCAACCCAGAAACACAAAGAAAGAAAGTAAAGAAAGACGTCTTTGCTATCCGGCGATAAATATACTTTGTCTGTATGCGGTCTGTTTTTCATCTAAAACTTTGTACGTGCACTATATGGCTCCTCAACTTTGTGTTGCAAAGCTGTTTCGCACGCGCAACGCGAACGCAACGTAAATGAAAGAGACGCGAATGAACCATCATAGAGCAAATGTAAACGCAAGAGTAAACGCCGAGGGAAGAAATGAGAAAATTCCCAAACCATCGTGATTAGATTGCGTTTGCGTTTGCGTTTCCATTTGATACAAATGTAACCCCCTAACGCCTCCGCAAACATACATTCGCCATCTTGGAAAATTGATACAAGTAAGCCTGCGTGCATTGCGCTCCCTGCGTTAGCTTCCCTTGAGCTTGCATTTGCAACAGGCAACTTTCACGATGACATCATTGGACTACAACTAAGCGAATTCAGTTCTTTTTCGATTTTGTAATCCCAGTGAGGTAAAAATAACAAAAGCTCTAATTAGCTTGAGAAACCTCAAGGATTCCGCTGAAAGTTGCAGTCAAATGACGTCGCATTGATGAATCTGTGAGGCTTAACAGTCAAACGGCATTGTAACTGAAATACATTCCACTTGACATGAACGTGGCAAAAGCATAGGCCAGGTTGGTGATAACTGACTGTTAAGTGCTTGTTATAGTATAAACAGCTGTATAAATTTGATACCTCGTTCGCAAATGCAACAGAAAAGAATACGGAAATGACTTATATAACTTAATTTATTTCAGAGATGACCTCTGAAATTTAGGACTTAATTTTAGGATGCAGTGTGGAATGGCATTAGCATGATCATATGTCAGTCCAAACGTAATCCTGCTCATTTGTTTGTGTTTACGCTTTTTTGCTAATATGTCTTGCTTATGTCAACTGAGGACGAAAGTGACGTATTAGCACAGTATCAAGAAAAACGGGAAGATTAAAGTCGATATCGGTTTGTATGTACGCACTTGTGTTTACGTGAGCTGCAGGCTTTATGCTTTTGTTGGTGCCTATGTCGGTTGTAAAAACCAGCGTTATGTAGCAAATCATTTATTCTTGATTATTGATTGATCTTCTTTTACTTGACTGGCTTCAATATCTTCTCAAAAGTGTCGGCAGACCCAAATCACTCTTAGACAGATTATCACTCCCTAATTCGTCTAAAATTGGAATTAATACTTAGACGAATTAGACGAATTATCCTCTACCGTTTGTTTTCAATATAAATCGGGCAGTGTAATTTGCTTAATTGCGTTCTTATAAACTGACCTTGTCTACACTAGAAATCATTTCACGTTTGCTCAGCATGTGGCACCCTTTTTTAGAACAAGACATCGGTTAAGTGTTGTTTAAGATTCTCCCGCCTTTCAAATTTAGAAGCATAAAAGTATCTAAAATAAAAACGCAAAAACTGCGAGCACGAGTGGTGGGAAAAATTTGGTTAAAACTGATTATCGAGTGTCTGGGCAAAATTCTCAGATTTGATAGATCATAATGCAGGAAAAACTAGCAACAATCAGCGATTAACTTATACTTATTTACATTAATTTATTTATATCATTTGTGTTTTGAAAATTTCATCTCACAGGTGGACCTGTTGGCATCTAGAATTCGCCTCAGATTTTTGAGAATGTGGAGCAGCTTTAGAATTAACGGAAGCGATTTGGTGAGTAGAATGCTGTTATGCTAAATAACATTTTGTGTCAGATCAGGTAAAGCAGTTTTGCTGAGATATCGTGAAATCAAAACAAGATTAATGGCACCTTGTTAGTGCGCTTTTTAATGAAGATTCGTAAAACCAAAACAAAATATTAACTTTGGCCAGTCGCGTCGGACAGAAACATCAAATGAGAACTCGAAGCAAGCTTATACACCTAGCGTCAATTGCGAGAAAATTCGCCTGCTTCGATACAAGGCGCGTTTGCTGATTTGGTTCCGTGCTAAGAAAAGTGTTGAAAAAGAAAAAAAAACTGTTTTACCTTGAAGGCAACGGTTACAGGTTGTCGAAGCTCGGATTTATACCCTATTTTGTTTCACCAGAGGCCGTTTTTAATAATCTTTTTTATTATATTTATACAGATCTTCTGTTTTCTCACAATCTTAAATTCAGTTTTATGTTTTCTCTCTTTGGTCTGATCACATCATACTAGCTATCATGTGATGGATCAGTATCCCTCCAATAACCTGAGGAGAAGTGGGGTGGTGGGGAAGTATTACTTCATGCTGGAAATCCTGTGAGATCAAGTAATTATACTCCTTGCCACTTTATGTTGGGTGCCCTGTGGCGGACAGTCGTAGTATCAAAGTCCTGAACAGAGAAGAACCGGGTTGAGTTCTGTAAGATAAACAATACTCATTCAAGGTCGCTACAATAGCAGAAGACGTATTAGTAATGTCAATAGAATTAAGTTGAATCCAATTTCCTTTATAGACGTACAAAATTAGAGGTTAACCCTATCGTGTGATCGGTGCAGGAAATCGCACGAAATTGAGCACAACTCGTGTTTAATAGATACGAGTGATTTTGAAAGTTGTTGTGGAGAATTGAAGTTGAGAACTTTGAATTTACGAGAAGTTCGTGCGACTTTTTATTAAACAAAATTACACCAAAAGAGCATTCCAGAGAATTGTAAATTCAGTTTATGGGTTGCCTTTCACATCTCACCCGTCAACACGTCCAGATTTGCCGTGTTTGGCTGTACTCATGCGCCGTTGCCATAGAAACTTAATAGGTATTCCTACAGAGTGCAATTTTGGGATTAATTGTACTACACTCGACCAATCAAGACTGAGTAATTTGTATGAATGTACTATAATGATTAAACCAGTGATTGTGACAACTTTTCTGTGTCAATTTTTGTTTGCTTGTGTACATGAAAAAATTTGCCCGAATTTATGCCACAAATTCATTTGCTGAAAAACTGATGCACACTGAAAACTTTGCCAAAAATATGCTCGTGTGGATGCGGTGTAAGGATCACAACTTTTGACCTGTGGTTTGTTTATGATTCCCAGGACTACTATTCACTCAGTACCATATCTATAGAAGGACACTGTGAATGTAACGGACACGCTGATGCATGCGCGCTGACAAGCAAGGGAGGTTTGGCTTGTCGGTGTAAACATAACACTTGTGGAGGACAGTGCGAAACTTGTTGCGAGGGTTATACTTTAGATGACAGTGGAGACTGTGCTATTGCTGAGTTAAATATAAACAGTACGGCGTCACCTTTAGAGTTAAATACGTTGGAATTAGTGGAAAATAGTACGTCATGGAATCAGTTGTTGAATGCTACTAAAGCTAATGCGGGAAGAAAGGAAAGCCATGTTACGTTACCAAGCGGAAATGCGAACGCTACGGACGATGACGAAAATAGCAGTACAGTGATTTCTGGAGAAATTTTGACTCTATCAACAGCATCACCAGGTAACAACGAAAATTCGTCGGTGGTTCTATTCTCAAATGATGATGGCTCAGCAAGTCAAACAGATTCACTGATGCCAACAGACGTTTTAACGGACCGAAGTTCAGAAGACCTAATCAAATCTCCAAATACGGCCGTTCGCTCAACAGTGCTATCAACCGCTGAGGTCACGACCCTATCGTCAGGCTCTTCAACGAGTAGGACATCTGCCTCTGAGGTCCCAACCCTATCTTCAGGCTCTTCAACAAGTAGGACAACAGCCTCTGAGGTCACGAGCCTATCGTCAGGCTCTTCAACAAATAGGACATCTGCCTCTGACGTCCCGACCCTATCTTCAGGCTCTTCAACAAATAGTACATCTGCCTCAGAGGTCACAACCCGACCTTCAGGCTCTTCCACAAATAGGACATCTGCCTCTGACGTCCCGACCCTATCTTCAGGCTCTTCAACAAATAGTACATCTGCCTCAGAGGTCACAACCCGACCTTCAGGCTCTTCCATAAATAGGACATCTGGCTCTGAGGTTCCGACCCTATCTTCAGGCTCTTCAACAAATAGAACATCTGCCTCAGAGGTCAAGACCCTATATTCAGGATCTTCGTCAAATAAGACATCTGCCTCTGAAGTCCCGACCCTATCTTCTGGCTCTTCAACAAATAGGACATCTGGCTCTGAGGTCACGACCCTATATTCAGGCTCTTCAACAAATAGAACATTTGCTTCTGAGGACCCGACCCTATCTTTAGGGTCTTCAACAAATAGGACATCTGCTTCTGAGGTCACGACCCGACCATCAGGCTCTTCAACAAATAGGACATCTACTTCTAAGGTCACGAACCGACCTTCAGGATCTTCATCAAATAAGACATCTGCCTCTGAAGTCCCGACCCTATCTTCAGGCTCTTCAACAAGTAGGACGTCTGCCTCTGAGGTCTCAACCCTATCGTCAGGCTCTTCAACAAATAGGACATCTGCTTCTGAAGTCCCAACCCTATCTTCAGGCTCTTCCACAAATAGGACATCTTCCATTGACGTCACAACTCGACCTTTAGGCTCTTCCACAAATCGGACATCTGCCGCGTCAACCAAAGCTGTTGAGTCCACTGTGCTACAGACGACCAAGAAGCCTGACCAAAAGACAGTAGTTTGGGATGGTAAAATGGTTACTTCCCCAGATGACGTTGCCACCCAGCTTCCTGCGGTGACAGCCTCACAGGAAAGTATATCCCAAGGCGTCTTGAGCCATAGCTCTGCAGCGTATAACGTCGCCACGGCTACCGCCGCTGATACTACAACAGAACAAGAACAATCTAAGTTTGATCCAACTACAGTCGAAAGCGTTTCTTTAGCTGCAACTAAAGCTGATGTTGACGAAGCCTCGACTGAAAGGTCTCCTATGGAAACAACCACCGACGTCACAACTGCAAAAACAAGTTCTCAGTCTACGCTGGACCATACTACTCTTAAATACAATCCTAATATTGTAGAGGAGTTCTCAACTGAAGCCTCTGTGCAAAGCACTACCGTTAGGAGCGTCTCTGGGTCTAGCGCCAAGCAAATAATTTCCTCAGAGGCGACCACGGTCGAGGCTGCTACCGACCGACCAACATTGGAAGAGGAGACCACTGCTGACCAAGATGTTAAACAGACCACCTCCGCAGAGGAAGCCACAGATCATTCGGACATCGTGGAAACAACATCAGCTGAAGTTACGGATGAGTCTTCCACCAGAGCAGCAACATCAACAGGAACAACAACCAGGAAGGTCACTGATGAGTCTATGGCCCACGAACTAACAACACCAACAGCTGAAGTGAAGCACACTAGTGAGTCTAACACTGAAAAATTGACAGAGGCACCACCAACAATAGAGAAGGACTCTGACAGTGGTTCTTTGGTAAATGTGACAACCTCAAAAGACATTACTCAAAAATTCCCCACTGAGACACCTTCAACCGCAGAAACGATCACTTATCAAAAGCTTAGCGTCTCTTCCACTGTAAAAACAACAGCAGAAGTACCATCAGCAACAACGCCACCACCAAGAAGTACAACGACAGCCGCGGAAGAGACCACTCCTATGTCTACCACCGGGCAACCGACCACCACCGAGAAAATCACGGTTGGGTACACAATTGAGGAGACGTCCACCATAGAGACAGCTACTGAAGCGACGCCCACGGTTGATGATGATATCATCGGACTGGAGGTGGCCACGGAGGAGACCACCGCTGTGACAGCCAGTGATAATACTACCACTGAGGAAACACCAACTGAGTCAGCTACCGACCAACCAACTATTACAGGGACGATGTCTCCGGGGACTACCATCGAGACTGTGACAGTTGCGGACGAGGCTACTGCCGTTGATAGTACAGACGAGTCTGCTATGGAGGTCACTACCGTAAGTCCTACTACCACTGACGATAGCGTAGAGCATGCATCACCTCAGCATCCGCACTCAGGATCCGCAACTAAGGAGCTAATGGGGACGCAGGCCACCATTTCTTATCCTATTATTGATAACACATTGTCTACAGAGGCAATCACAGCGACCTCTCTTCAGAAGACGGCAGAGCAGTCTACCACCATGGAAGCAACCAGAGTCGCCGTCACTTCTGAGGATGCCACCGAGCAGGCGAGAACTCAACAGCCCACTACCACAAAAGCCACTATCGTGGAGACTGTGTCAGAGACCACTTCCACGCAAGCAACTAGTGTGATGTCTACTTCTGCTGAAGCCACTGCTCCGTCTACTCCGATGGGCATTTCTACGGAACCCACGTCTGTGGAAACTACTACCGAGCCTTTCCCTCCCCTTGTGGAAACTACTACTGAGTTTACCCCTGACAGAATTACTACTCGATCTATCAATATGAAAACAACTACAAAGCCTTTCCCTCCCATTGTGGAAACCACGGCTGGGTCTACCACTGTGGAAATTGCTACTCCGGCTGTCAAAGTGAAAACAACTACTGAGCCTTTCCCTCCCCTTGTGGAAACAGTTACCGTGGCCACCACTGAGGAAACTTCCACAACGCCCAAGACAGGAAAATTCACCACCTTGCCCACCCCTGTGCAAACTACAACCAGGCTGACCACAGTAAACATTACTACTGAGGATACCACTGTGAAGACCACTACTGATCTCACCAGTGTGACAGCTACCACAGAGCCTTTCCCTCCCCTTATTGTGACGACAAGTGAACCGTTTCCTCCGCTCGTGGCAACTACCGTTGTCACTAGTGTTAAAACTACAAATACGCCCACCACTGTGAAAAGCACTGCTGCCTCTACTACCTCTGATGTGCCACAAGGATGTAAGTCTAGCGCGCTTGACACTAGCTCTTTTAAGCCTAGAAAAATACATGTCAGCTCAAGTGTTAGCTGCCGTGGACAGGGGTTTCGGCATTGTTAGGCCTTATCAGTGTGTGTTAGCCCAAGGATGCATGGCTGCTAATGTTGGAGCTGACATTTATTTTGGTAAATCAAGGGATAGTACCCACTACCACGCGGCTATGGCACTTTGCGGGGTATGTTGACATTATATGAATTATGTCTAATGTTGAGCATCCAAGCGGAGTACTCAGTCATTGGCTCAACTCTCATCTTGTACTTGAGTTTCCCCTTAAGTTCCTTGGTTGTAACAAGTTCATTAAAAGTTTATTCAAGAAATCAGTCACCTTCGCTTGCCTCTTGGAAAATCATTTCTGTTTTTCTTTCAGTGTGTTATTGCAACAGGTACGCAACGATTGACAAGCAGTGCTTTCCAACGGCTATTAACAAACCTTGCATTTGTCGAGCTAACTTTGCTGGCGTGAGATGTGAGATGTGTGCGGTTGGTTATTTCAACCACCCGATCTGTGCCCGTAAGTACAGTTATTGTAGAACTTTTATACTGGAAACCATGCACACTCTGAGTGCTCTACTTACAGAGGTTTTGCAGTAGAATAACTTAAATCCTGACTGGAGAGTCAGTCTCAAGTGCGGTAAATAAGGGCTTATAAGGGCACGGTACCGGTAAATAAGAGCATGTTCTCCGTACTATTCTCTTGAACTTCTTCAGTCTCGACCGTGATCAAGAATATTACGTTTTTCATATAACTCCTCTCTTTTCTTTCAGCCTGCAAGTGTAACAAATTTGGGTCAGCTGACTTGACGTGCAATAAAGATACAGGGCGCTGTACCTGCAAGCCGAGATTCAGTGGAAGGAAGTGCAGCGCTTGTCCTTATGGAAAATACAACTTTCCAACTTGCTCGCGTACGTTTAAATGAACTCTTACAACAGTCTGACGTTTAACTGGAGGAAATTCAATCTAAATTTAAACTTTTTACAAATCAATGTTTACTTAGTCCATAATCTTGACGATTGTCATCACATATTTCGTCTCCATTCCCCGTGCTCTACCGTTTTGGGAAATATGACTTCTTTCGGTTCGTTTCATTGCCGGATAATGGAAGTTCTTTCTCTTATAATATCGGACATTCGTTTATAACTGTATAAAAATGTGACTGCAGTAGAGAAGAATACAGTGAAAAGTAAGACAATCCTGGTATGGCTATGTATGTGGAAGGAGCAACTCTCTTATTTTTAAACTTTTAAGCAGTTTGACTAAATTTTGGCTGCTTTTTCAGATGTGATGTTAAGTGCAAGATATGAACAAGGTCGTTAAAGGTCTCTCAACTACTTTAATTTAGTTTCGCTACAGCATTTAAACAAGTTAATAAGAGTTCCTTTGTTTCTTTTTCAGCATGCGATTGTAACCCTTCAGGCTCATATGGACAGATTTGCGATCCTTATAATGGGCAGTGTCCCTGCAGATATGGTGTTTGGGGAAGGCAATGCAACAAGTGCCCGGCCGGTTACTACAACTTTCCTAACTGTCGTTGTAAGTAAAGACAAGCGATGTGACCTCCGTTTGTTTTCACAGTTTGCATTCTATCGTACTAAGTAGGGCTAAACTGTCTAGGGTTTGACTTGAACCTCAAAAGCACTGCCACCAAACAGTTTTTTCCCTTAATATAATACTTTGTACCTATTCCAAAAGCATTTAGACTCTATTTCCAGTTTTGGACTTTTTTATGGGCTTTAAAACTTAGGATAAACTAAACATCATTTGGTACAAGACCGAGTCCGAAGGGGCGTGGGTCTTTTCCTGATTCGATGCCACAAACTGCTTTGTATGCATGCTTACAAAGACGTACCGATACAAATCAGTTTGTGATGTCAGATCAGGAATAGACCCACGCCCCGCACTCGCTCGGTCGCGTGACAGATGATGGCTAGATTTCGTAGCTTTTACAGTCTATAAAAAGTCAAGATGTAGTTTACAAAAAGATGCAATGCGTTTCGAACAGGTGCAAAGATTTATTTTAGCGAGAAAAATATTTTGGGGTTAGGTGCACTTTATAAACTGTAGGTCGTTGGAGCGTCAGTTCACTTTGTGGATCAAATGCTAGTATCGTACTTGGGCGGCCGTACCTTTCAATCGGGAGGAGAACTACCATTTTGTCGGGTGCTGTTTGTAATGGTTAAAGTCCGACCATTCAAATAAAAAGCTCTTTTGCAACTTATCTTTGCAGACTTTCTTTCTAGTCTGTGTGACGTCTTTCCACCTTTTGATCGTGTCCATTGAAGTAAAAGCTATGGGGCATTACATTACCGCAGTGCTTGCATGCTGTTCCTTAAACTCACACGTGTTAACCTCAAAAAGGGGGTTCTTACTTTTGGGTCTGGGCATTGAATTCTATGAGATAATCACCGTTACACTCGACTAAGTTTTTGTGGAATTAATTGTCAATTCATTTTGTACATCTTGTATTTTAGGGTGTGGATGTAACCCTTTGGCAACAACTGAAAGCATCTGTGTAGATCATTCTGACGGTTACGGCTACAGATGTCTATGCAAACCCAACTTTAAAGGACCTTTTTGTGGAGAATGTCAAAAGGGATACTACGACTTCCCCATTTGTAAAAGTGAGTGTTCAAATTTATTTTCATCGGAATTAGGTCTTTAAACTAAACTATCAAGTCTTCTTTTAAAAATATGGATTATGCTGCATAAGGCTGTTTGAATTTTGTTGTTCTTTGCTTCGTATATGGCATACAGATGACGGAGAAAAAAAATAACAAAAACATGAAACAATACCTGATCAGAATTTTTAACCCCTAAGGCATTGTGTTATCTGTGTCCGGTCCACGACCTAAGAGCCACATCGGGCTGTGTAAATGAATTCCTGAGGAGGAACGTGGCATTATTTGTTGTGCTTTTTAAATTGGTTCTAAAGTATTGGTCTGTTGGTGAATTCCTATGTCTACTGAGCAGTACTTTCCTTTGGTGCTGTCTATTCTGTTGAACAAGGTGGATCTAACTTTTGTTTCCGTGGATGAAATCCTGACCATTTAAATGAAAGCCACTAAGCAATACTTTCATTTCACATTTATTTTGCTACCTCATAAAGATATATTTGCACACAGGGTTAATTGACTTTCCTGTGGTGTTGTTTATTCTGAAGTACAAGGTGGTTATAACGTTAAGTTAGGGGATGAAATTTCTCAGTATGACTACTCAAATGATAGCCTCCTACGCAGACGTCTTTTGGCTCGTCACGTAATCTTTCCTCCCCGTTGGGGAGGAAAGATTGCGTGACGAGCCAAAAGACGTCTGCGTAGGAGGCTACTCAAATGACAGCTGTTGAGAAGTGCTTTATACTGCGGTGCTGTTTACCACTTTGCAAATGGTAGTTCAAGAGCGTTTTTTTCTTTCTTCGCCAGAGTGCTTATGTTCTCCTCGTGGTTATGGATCATGTAACGAGCTCGGAAAATGCGTCTGTGACGCAGGTTACACTGGAAGCCAGTGCGACCGCTGTGCAAACGGTTACTATGGATTTCCATACTGCAGGCGTAAGTCGATTAAAGCTCTTAACTAAAATCCTGCCCCTTCTCATGCTCAAAGCGGGTGATATTTATACTGTATTTTAGCTCCTTGTTGATACTGGAGTGCAACCACAGTGCTCAAAACCTCCGTATCTCCATTATCGAAACCAAAATAGTTCCATACCATGCTTGTTCCATACCAATGAATGCGTGCTCAATAGCTGAGCAAGCGAGCAGCACCGGGGTGAAAAACAAGAACGGCGTTATTCAGGGACCGCGCAGGGGGAGGGGCTGAAAAAAGCCCCCCCCCTCCCCATTTTTCTACAGCTATTTAACTATTTAACGTTTTATCGAAAGGGAAAAAGTAATTAAATTCTTGTTTTAAAACAACGCTTTTTTGTTGCTGAAAGTATGGAAGTTTCACCACACCATGTTAGTTTTAAACGAATTTCCATTTCAGAGGACTTAAGTATAAAAATTTTCCGAGGAAGCATGCCCCCCGGACCCCACTAATTGACTCACGCTAAAGCGTTCGAAGTGAGCCCCCCTCCCCCCAATTGCAAACTTACTGCGCAGGCCCTGTTATTGACTGACGTCTGCACTTCACTAAAACTAATTCATGTTTGAAATATTTTGCTCGCAGCCTGTAACTGCAACTCCTTCGGTTCGTACAGTACACAATGCAACGGTACCACTGGTCAGTGTGCGTGCAGGCCCAACATCCGAGGCGGCCGATGCAACCACTGTGCGAAAGGCATGGTGGGCTTTCCCACGTGCGTTGAATGTGATTGCAACCCAGATGGCACGAGGTTTCTGCCTGGGAGGTCTTCCAGCATGTGCTACGGTTCGGCAAAGGTAACCGCTGTAATGCGTGTTGTGCCCAGGGGCGTAGCCAGGATTTTTCAAAGGGGGAGGGGGTACTCACCAGATTGCCACCTGAATATTGTAGGTTGTTTGCTTAAAAAAAGGCCTAAAATGGGGGGGGGGGGGGGGGGGTCACGGGCATTCCAGGACACCCCTCGCTACGCCCTTGGTTGTGCCTTAGATCGAGCCCTTACATTCACCCAGTTAGGAGGCTGCCCCTTTGCCTTCGACATAAGAGGAACCTTGGACTTGTTGCATGCAGAAGTTAATGCGCTCAGTTGATGTAGAGGAACAACATTGGCACTTCTTAAGATACCTGACTCAACGGAGGGCCATACACTCATTTCGTTATTATGAGAAGTTATGTAAAAATTGAGGAACTGAAAAGCATTTTGACCGAGGTCTTACTCTGTTTTAAAAGGCGCAGCAAGACTGAAAGACGCCTTGTGAGAAGGAAATGGTTTCTGTTTTCAGAAAAGTTATTTCGAACACTCTTCTGTATAGTCTCAAATGTGTCGACAATTGATACAGTGTACTCACCATAACCTCTATCAAACCTTCTATTTGTCTTTCTCTCTGTTCACGATTTAGATAAACTACCACTTTGTAATCAGTGTTATTACTCCCGGAGTTTGAAATCAATTAAATCTCTGGGTAGGTTACAGGGATTCGAGAAGTAACGGTGTTGAGACTGGCTGCCAGTAACCTTGCAATTTATTAGAGGCGCCCGGGGAAGGGGGGGGGGGGGGGGTTAGTTGTGGTCTTGATTTGATAATCCCACAGAACCCGAGTTATGTGACTAGCCTTACCCGAGCCTCATGCGTCCTCAAGATAAGCGTTTACCATTTCCCTCCTTGTCAACCTTTCTTCTTGTTTCTCGTTTTCTTTCACCAGTTTCAATGCCTGTGTAAGTCCAATGTGGTTGGCCGTACATGTGATCGCTGCGCCCATGGCCACTACAACTTCAACGGAAGCAATCCTAGCGGCTGCTCAGCCTGCCGCTGTTCAACACGTGGCACTGTCTCAGGAACACGCAACTGTCACGCGCAAAACGGTCACTGCGACTGCAAGAATCACGTGATAGGTGCAAAGTGCGATCACTGCCGGGATGGATACCATGGAATGAAGCCGCAAGATATTTTTGGATGCAAAGGTGAGTTTTAATATTAATTACTTCGATACGCTAGTTAATCCTGAGATTTAGATAGGGAAGAAAATTGTTTCGTTGTTTTCAGCGGCACTTGACATTTCCAAGAAATAGGTACACAAAGTGTACATGTGTCCACTACAAATATTTACTAAGGAGAGTCAGCTGGTCATTGAAGTTATGGAGGAGACCAAAGCAATCGTCAAATAGATCCTGAAAAAAATCAACCTTAATAATCTTCAGGTTTTCACTTAAAAGGCCTTCAAAGCTGTTATGGTCTTTCTAGTCTTATCAAAAATCGCCCGCCATGAAGCGCTGTTCACATAAGCGACATTACTCATATTTCCTTCTCATTTAGTTAACAAGCGGTCATGTGTTCTTCTTTTTCTTTTATCTCACAGCTTGCAAATGTGACCCTGGTGGGTCCACCAGCAGGAACTGTTTCAAGTATTTAGGAAACTGTCAGTGCGTCCCAGGTGTGGAAGGAAAAAAATGCAACAGGTAAAAATCTACTCCCATCCCTTCTTCCACCGCCGTTTAATGCCACTCGCGTTGGTCGTATAGAAGTGCGCGCTCTTTTGACATTCTCGTGATTCATGTTTCCGTTTTCGAATAAGAGAATGAATTACCGGAAAAAAATGGCTCGCGAAAGAACACATATTCGAAGAACGGAATAACCTTGGCAGAGGTGACCAGAGACTGGCGGGCAGAACTTGACTGGCGGGTCTAAATTTGACTTTCGGTGTTACGTCAAGGGCATATGGCGGGCCGTACATGATTTCCCGCCAAAACGTCCCTAAAAAAACACATACACGCACCGTTCATTTGGAGCGCTATTCGGTTCATTTTCCAACCAGAATAGGCGCCAAAAGAACACGAATGTCGTTTTTTACCGATTATTCCTATTCTGGAATAGTCCTAAGTGAATGCCTGCCTGCCTGGACACTTTATTTCACAATTCTACTGCTTTCTCTTTTCTCTACAGCCTCTCTTTGTCTAGGCCACTGTATTTCCCAACCTTGTATCAAATCTATGTGGAACTGGAGGACGCGGTGTTGATGTCCAACACAAGACTTCATGTCCCGATAGCCGCAGATAGCAGTGTCTTTCCGTCTTTTTCGGGGACCGCATACGCAATATTCCCAGCATACAAGGTATTTCTATGAAAACTGCACAAAAACAGTTTTGATTTGAAGGAAGTACAAGTACAATAAATCGTGAAGTACACGAACCTCCGCCTGCGGACGTCTTCCGTAAGCGGACACCAACAAATCGCTATCCCGGAGATTTCTCCACTTTAAATCCCACATTTATAACCTCCTATAAAGGGGACACCTCCCCCAAGGGCGTCTGCCTATGGGAGGTTTGACTGTACAAAAGTGGTGCTCGTTTGGCAAGAGAGGTTTAGTATCGATAATCTTTTTTACTATCACTTTCTATCTGCGGGTTACAGTTAAAAGGAGCTCATTTGCTTCCCAAAAGTACCAAGATTTCGATCCTATATTAATAAAAATATCACTAAGATTTCGATAAACAAAAATCCGAGGAAACGGCAAAATTTGAAAGTATTGTAGCAGAGGATTCTCGGACTTCTGGGTTATGGGCCCAGCACGCTTCCACTGCGCCACTCTGCTTCACTTTCGAACGGATGTAAAATAACAGTTATGTTACCTATGTCGCTTTATTGCATCAGTCCTTTGATGATATCCAATACAGAAAGATTTTTGCTTTCGCATTATTGCGATAAAATTATTTTGATTGCAAAAGGAAAGAAGCGTGGAGGGGGCCTAATACAGTCAAATTTTTTGAATGTGTCTCTAAGCTGTTTTTACACCGAAAAAAGGAAGAAAAGGCAGTAATGAAAAGAAACAAAAATTATTAGCAGAGGAAGCCAGAAACAATAAAAATATTTAACAGCAAAGTATGTAAGAAAACAGAAAAAAAAGCGAGATGAAAATGGAAAAAGTAAACTTATGGAATCTTAGAATTGCTATCAGATGGGAAGCCCACAACGTAAAAACTCGATGGTTTAAAGACGGAAAAACTTAGCAGAGCGAGGTTTTGATCCTCGGACCTCTGGGTTATGGGCCCAGCACGCTTCTACTGCGCCACTCTGCTTTCAGTGCGAATTTAGTGATAAACAACTCACAAATTCTTTCAAAAAGTGGAATGCTGTTGCGTCGCGCGATTGTGCGATATTTCACATCATGGAGCAATGATCCTACAATCAGCGCACTACTGAGTTTGATGAGACTGTCATTTCAAAGATTGGTCTATTATATGGAAAACTTTACATGGAAAAAGTTGTCAATGCTTTTGAGTAACGGACAGATTTAATGCGGGGAAGCTTCAGGCACTTTTCCCAAGTGGCTTCACCAATTTTGTAGCTTATCATATTGTGGTCAAAAGAACCGAAATAGCCTAAACGCGGATACTGAAATAAACAAATAAACAAAAACCTCTGAAAAATTATATCACCAATCTGATCTATTTAATACCTATTATAATTCTTCTGATAGTTTTCTTACTGTTGTGTTTTTGTATTTTCTTCAGCGCTTTGCAGTTGCTGTTCACATCCCCAAGACAAGAAAGTACCAAGTTATATTTCATTACGCCTTGAGAGATAACTTGCATACTTCTGCTAGAGTAGAACTCTTTCCCCGAGGTAAAAAGCTCAAGTAATGTTTAAGCTTTAGAAGCAGTACGCCGTATTTGAATTTTAAGAAGACTGAAATTGTTGTTTCTTGTAACCTTAGTTTTTGATACGGTAGAACACAACATGTCTGACCAATCACAAGAACGTAGAGAACTAAATGGACCAATAAGAAACCTAAGCAAAAACATACAGCCGGTACCAAGCGTAGAAAATATGCAGCGGATGTTAGGCGCGGGAAAACAGGCAACTGGTGCCAAGCGCGGGAAAATATGTAATCGGTGCGAAGCGCGAGAAAATATGTAACCGTTGCGAAAAGCGGGAAAACATGTAACCGGTGCCAAGCGCGGGAAAACATGTAACCGGTGGCAAACGCGATAAAATATAGTTCCATGCTGCCGGCAAAAACCTAATAAAAGGGGCTAACTCCTGGCTGTGCTTGTTGAGTATTGAATAAAAATGAAAAGGTAAAGGAGATACGCAAAGTGAAATAATAATTTAATAATTTAATAATTTAGAACTTATATAGCGCATTTTCCATGTGTATATGTTCAAATGCGCTTTACAAGCAGATTGAATTGGAATTTGGAAATGTTGGTTTTTGTGGAGAAGGGAAAACCGGAGTACCCGGAGAAAAACCTCTCGGAGCAGAGAAGAGAACCAACAACAAACTCAACCCACATATGACGTGGAGTCCGGGAATCGAACCCGGGCCACATTGGTGGAAGGCGAGTGCTCTCACCACTACGCCATTCCATTTCTCTCTAGGCTCGAGTACGGCATCACATGTGTTTGAGGTGCAGTTTCCGCCACAGAACCCAAGCCAGCAACAAACCAAGAATTTGCGGACGACTGTGAATAGACGAGGGAAGAACATAGAGCTCCAGATAAGCAAGGGAACATGGACATTTGTCATCACATCGCATAGCTCCATGCTCATGTTGGTAAGCTCTAATAACAAAGCTCCTTTCAAACTAGCCAAGCTGCACTTCGTGTTCTTGAGTGACTGTAAAGTTGCTTTAAAGGAGCTACGTCATGGTCTTTGGATTTTGAAATTTTTAGCCTCAATTTGTCGAAAAGGTCATTTGTAATCCGTTTCAATCTTCTCCATCCTTGACCATCCTCGCCATATTTGCATTTATTCTTGTCTCTTTGGTGCTAATATCTTCCCTGACAAATTGTTATTTCACTGTTTCTCATAACTTAAATCAATGCTCTAAGAATGACCCAAAACACCGTGACCGAGCTCCTTTAAGGGGGGACTAACTTAACTACAAAATGAGCTAACATTGTTGCTATGGAAAGTTCTCAACGCTCATATCTTGGAAACCCTAACTTTCACAGGCAAGCTGTCTGCAGGGCTATGTTTTTACAATAAAAAAGGTTTACAAGATTTTTCGAGTCACAACCATATTTGGTAAGTCACGTGACCAGACAGAAAAAGGCCTAAAACTCGAGTGGCGTACACTTCTGGATATCGAAAATGGTGCCAATGGTTAACAATCGAAAAGGTGCAAAACTCTACGTATCGATTTTTGGAAATTCGCATTTTTCTGAGATTTATGACGTCATAAGCACGCAAATTCATACCATTTCGTCATTATCATTGCAGTTATGTACGTTAACAACAATTGCTTACGTAGGCTTGTAAAGAAGGCTGGAATATCTCCGATTGGCAAAAAAAATCGGAACTTCACATAATTTTCTCCAAGTTTTAGGGATTTTTCTCTCTAAGGCGCGGTTGGGGCCTGGGGCAAGTTACGCATGCGCAATAGCAATTTGTTTATTTATCATGTTGACCTCTTCTCACGTTGCACCAATACAGTGGCAAAAACACCGAAAAACTGTGTTTTACAAATACAGTCCGCAAAAATCCCTTGGCAACAACGCTAAGTCTGTAGTTAAGTTAGTCCCCCCTTAACATATCCTACAATGCGAAGTGGTCCTTTATTTAATCTAATGTGGTCATGCATGCCAGACTATGAGCAGTCTCCCGAAATTATTGGATGAGGTAAAGCATGATAGCAAGAGTTATCATGGCCAAGGTTTCGGTTGAGGCGGAAAACACACACCGCTATCATGCGAAAACAGAATTAATAATAGACCATTTCCGAATTACCTTTGGCCTCTTCTTCAAAGCGAGTCCCGGTGCTCATATGAAAATACATATTTTCATTCACATGCAAATTAAATGGTTGAGCGCCAGGCCTCGCTTTGAAAAAGAGGTTAAAGGCAATTCGGAAATGGCCTATTGTGTTAAAAAGGGCACTATAATTGGATGCGAACTACGAACAACTACTACTACGAAACAGAGTAGTTTCCGAATGAATGTGTAAAACCAAAGAAAGAAACTGAGAACAGACGTTAATTGAGTTCCCTTTTCCCTTCCCTGTCCCCCATAAGAGAAAACCTGAGTAACAATTACAATCGCAGTTTTAGTACTCAATATACTTAAAATATGTATTTAAAAATAATGAAACAGCTTTGCCCATGAGAAAATCGATAACGTTATAAAGCATTCTTACCAGCAACGACAGCAACGGCGGACACCAACAACAGCAACAGCAACAACATCATCAACAACATTAACACCAACAGGAACAACAACAACAACAAATACAGGAACAACATCTACAACAACATCATCAACAACATTAACACCAACAGGAACAACAACAACAACAAATACAGGAACAACATCTACAACAACATCATCAACAACATTAACACCAACAGGAACAAGAACAACAACAACAACAACAACAGCTACACTAACCACAACAACAACAACAATGATACCAAACCCACAATGGAACCTTTTAACCAGCAGACTTTTTTGGCATAAGGTGATAAAATAAGAATATTACGTAGTCGGCAGGATTCGAACCTGCGCGGAGAGACCCCAATGGATTTCGAGTCCATCGCCTTAACCACTCGGCCACGACTACCTCCTAGGAAAAAAGACCCTATTATTGGATGCGAGACACACATGTGTGTCAAGTTAAAGTTGAAAGTAAAACACATTTGAACGTTACCAAGAAACAGAACAATTTTCGAGGTAATTTGTAAAAACAAAGCAAGTAAAATCACAGTATATACGTAAATTGAATTTGTCTCTGTTCTCAAAAAGGAAACTTGCAACTGGTACTTTTGCTTCAGTTTTTTCAAGGGGCGAAAGTATTTAAAAAGCCAACTAGAGGTGGTAAAAAAGAGGTTTCAAAGGATACGTTTTACCGAGACTTGATTAGTCTTAATAGGAAAAACGGACGACAAAAACACGAGTTAAAGAAATTAGCAGAGCGAGGTGTTGATCCTCGGACATCTGGGTTATGGGCCCAGCACGCTCCCGCTGCGCCACTCTGCTGTATGCTTACTCTATTGACTAATTTTTTACAGAAGTCTTTCGTAACACTGATTATCAAACGTTTTAAATTCCAAAATCCATGATCCACCAATGGGTTTATTTTAAAACAAAGCACCGAGGTAGTCGTGGCCGAGTGGTTAAGGCGATGGACTCGAAATCCATTGGGGTCTCCCCGCGCAGGTTCGAATCCTGCCGACTACGCACTGCAAATATTTTAGACCCTATTTTGAAAAATCCGCCAGTTCAAATTTATGTCCGAAATGAAAATAAGGTTCAGTTGAAGATTATAATGTAATAAGAGCACGTTGATGTAATCTTTTATGTTAGTTACTTTATTTTATATTTAACGTAATACCTCGCCAAGGTAGTCGTTGCCGAGTGGTTAAGGCGATGGACTCGAAATCCACTGGGGTCTCCCCACGCAGGTTTGAATCCTGTCGACTACGCACTGCAAATATTTTAGACCCTATTTTGAAAAATCCGCCAGTTCAAATTTATGTCCGAAATGAAAATAAGGTTCAGTTGAAGATTATAATGTAATAAGAGCACGTTGATGTAATCTTTTATGTTAGTTACTTTATTTTATATTTAACGTAATACCTCGCCAAGGTAGTCGTTGCCGAGTGGTTAAGGCGATGGACTCGAAATCCACTGGGGTCTCCCCACGCAGGTTTGAATCCTGTCGACTACGCACTGCAAATATTTTAGACCCTATTTTGAAAAATCCGCCAGTTCAAATTTATGTCCGAAATGAAAATAAGGTTCAGTTGAAGATTATAATGTAATAAGAGCACGTTGATGTAATCTTTTATGTTAGTTACTTTATTTTATATTTAACGTAATACCTCGCCAAGGTAGTCGTTGCCGAGTGGTTAAGGCGATGGACTCGAAATCCACTGGGGTCTCCCCACGCAGGTTTGAATCCTGTCGACTACGTAGGGCACAATTTTTAGTAAGCTTTTGAACAAATCTGCTGGTTCAAACTATCAATTTAATAATTGTACGTTGAATTTGTCTCTGTGTAAGGTTCTGTTGGACTGTCTTTGATACTATTGTTGGTGTTGTTGACAGTTTTTCTTATGGACCAAGCTGTTTCATTTTTTAAAACAAATGTACCGGGTAATGTATATACCACCCTTTTTCAATGCTATTCACCACTCGATTTCGACGTTATCAGCACATGGGAATAAAATCAGTCAAGTTGTATCTATTTTGTTCATTTCTCTATATCCACTTTTCCTTGGTTTACAAGGCAGTGATTAATGCGATGGACTTAAAAGCCATTGGGATTACGGATTTTAGAATTTTCTCCAGTTTTAGTTGTTTTGGGCATTACGTTAAATCTTTGCAATTTCGTCGAGTTTGAAGCGATCTCCTTTAAGAAGGGAAACTGTCGATTATTTGTTTTAAGAAATAAAAACGTTGGCCCAATCAGTGTTGCGATAGTCTTCTGATGCAAATTAATTAGTCAGTTGACTGAGCATACAGCAGAGTGGCGCAGTGGAAGCGTGCTGGGCCCATTACCCAGAGGTCCTAGGATCAAAACCTCGCTCTGCTATTTTTCATTTTTTGTTAAACTCATACGCGGTAGGTATTGTTAAGAAAATTCTCTTTAAAAATAACGGAACTTATCCATATGCAATGAAACCTCTTTTTTACCACCTCTAGTTAACTTTGTGGAAACTTAAACCCCTAGACAAACCTGAAGCAAAAGTATAGAGGAAATTCAATGTACGGATACTGTGATTTTTCTTTCTTTGTTTTGTACATTCATTTGAAAACTCTTCTTTGCATGTTTTTGTAAAGTTCATTTTAGTTTACCTTCAACTTCAACTTGACATGCAAACGTGGTTCGCATCCAATAATATCGTCCTTTTTCCTTGTGGACAAGCACCGAAGTAGTCGTGGCCGAGTGGTTAAGGCGATGGACTAGAATCGTGAGAATCGTGAGAATCCTGCCGATTACGTGGTAGTCTTATTTTAGAACCCTTTTTTCCCGAAAAATCTGCCAGTTCCAACTTTGCGTCGGAAACGAAAACAAGGCTCAATTGAAGATTATAATGTAATAAGAGCACGTTGATGTAATCTTTTTTTTTTTAAAGGAAACCAACAGAACCTTACAAATGTGGAAGCTCAACATACTTTTATTACATCGATATCATGAAGCGGCTGCTTTATCAAAAAGCGTACTAAAAATACGTGTCCTACGTAGTCGGCAGGATTCGAACCTGCGCGGGGAGACCCCAATGGCCACGACTACCTCGGTGCTTATTAGCTAGGAAAAAGAACATTATTATTGGATGCAAACAACGGATGCATGATAATTTAAATGAACGTTACCAAGAAACAGGGCAGTTTTCGAGTGAATGTGAAACAACAAACAAAGAAAAGGACAACAAACGTTAGCTTTTTGGAATAAGCGCTATATAAATACATTATCATTAATTATTAATTATTATTATTATTATTATTATTATTATTATTATTATTATTATTATTATTATTATTAGTTTTAGGAAACTTGCATCTGGTACTTTTGCTCGGCTTCAGTTTTTTCAAGAGGCTAAAGTGTTTAAAAAGCCAACTAGAGGTGCTAAAAAGAGGTTTCAAAGGATACGTTTTACCGAGACTTGATTAGTCTTAATAGCAAAAACTGACGACAAAAACACGAGTTAAGAAAATTCGCAGAGCGAGGTTTTGATCCTCGGACATCTGGGTTATGGGCCAAGCACGCTTCCACTGCGCCACTCTGCTGCATGCTTACTCTATCGACTAATTTTTAACAGAAGTCTTTCGTAACACTGATTATCAGACGTGCTAAATTCTAAAATCCATGATCCACCAATCGATTTAAATATTTTAGAAGAAAGCACCGAGGTAGTCGTGGCCGAGTGGTTAAGGCGATGGACTCGAAATCCATTGGGGTCTCCCCGCGCAGGTTCGAATCCTGCCGACTACGCACTACTTAGATTTTAGACCCTATTTTCAAGAACCCACCAGTTCAACTTTGTGTCCGAAATGAAAATAAGGTTCAGTCGAGGATTATAAGAGCGCGTTGATGTAATCTTTTGTGTTATGTTATTTTATTTTATATTTTGTTGTATATTGTTTTTTTGGTACTATTGCTGTTGTTATTGTTTTTTCTATTGTTATCGTTGCTGTTAAGAATGCTATATATTCTTAGCGGTGTTCTCATATGCAAAGCTGTTTCATTATTTTTAAATACACATATTTAGTATATTGGCTACTCAAACTGCCATTGCAGTTGTTACGTATACTCACCTGTACATTAAACGACATCGGGTTTCGGCCGTTATCGGCTAGTGTTTCGTTGGTATAAGAAAGGTGCTACCTCGCCAAGGTAGTCGTGACCAAGCAAGAGAACAGTGTTCGAATGAATGTTGTAAAAACAGTAAAAACGGACACAAAGAAAATGACAACAAGCGTAGACTGAATTGCTTCTCTCTCCCCACAAAGAATAGTTGTTCAGTAATGGTACTTTTCCTTCAGTGTTGTTTTTCCTGGGTTTTTTTTTTTCAAGGGCTTAAGTGTTTAGAGAGCAAACTAGAAATAGTAAAAAATAGTAAGGTTTCGAAGGATTTGTGTTTTTGCTTTTTTTGAGACTTAGGTAAGCTACACAGTCAAATACCAATGAAATATTTGCCCGCGCGAGGTTTTGACCCTCGTACCTGTGGGTTATGGGCCCAGAACACTTCCAATGCGCCACTCTGCTTCCGCTTTAGTCTTCTCCTCTTCTTCTCTCCTTTTTAAGTAGAAATGAAGAAATAAATACATTCCTTTCTTGCTCGATCAATACGGTGATGGGAAATAAAGAATTAAAGAACCAAGCGCACAAAAAAGAACAGAAATTAAAACCGCTTTTGAAATCTAATAGTTATTTTACACAAAACCAAGAAACAATAAAAACGTTTAACAACAAAGTATGTAAAACAATAGAAAAAAGCGAAACGAAAATGGAAAAAGTAAGCTTATTGAATCTTAGAACTGCTATCAGGCGGGAAGGCACAACGTAAAAACTCGATGATTTAAAGAAAAGTTTAGCAGAGCGAGGTTTTGATCCTCGGACCTCTGGGTTATGGGCGCAGCACGCATCCACTGCGCCACTCTGCTCACCATACTTAAAGTTGGTAGAACATATATTGTTATTAAAACAGTTAATATAAAGTCACCTTTATCCGTGGAAATCAACAGCAACTCAACAAAATTGTGACAATTTGGTGTCATTCTATAAACTCTAAACTTGGAGACAAATCGTCCAAGGAAATTCCGGAATCCATATCTTGGTAGTATTTGGTTTATTTAGTGCTAATAGTTTGGCTTATGTCTCTCCAATTAACAGGATTACATCGTGTTTCTGCCAGAAGATTACTACAAGGCAGAACTTCTCCAGGATATCACATCAGAACCTTGTTTACTGCAGACCTCGAAACCAGAATACTGTGATATGTACACGTATTTTGAGCCTAAAGGCCCCTCATTGCTCACCCTGTCTGGGGACAAGGCATACACTCTCCCTTTAAAAGGACGACCTGATATGTTCTCAGATCCACGGTTTGATCTGAGCAATCGGAGATTTTCGAGTATGGTGCTTTTGGGTGGAAATCAGGTCAGTCTTAAGACAGTGGTTTTGTAAATCCGAAATAAAGGTGTGCATCATGTGTCTACTGCTGGTCTGAGCTCTGAATAATTGCCTTTTGATTTCAATGGTTTTGGAACCGGCGCCCGAAAAACGGTCAAGATTTGCGAGACAACTCTCCTCATATTCAATCGAGTGCAAAATGCCAGGAAAGAATTGCGACAAACTTTCCAGTTTTATTTCATTACTGCGTGTAATAACAAGAGGAAATTTATATCAGTGTGTCGTTATTGCTATAGCCTTTCTTAACTGCATTATGAAAAGCACGGGACTTGTGTCTTTTCCAGTTGCTTTGTTCATTATTTGGTAGCTGAAAAAGTAATGCATGAACATTTGTTGCAACAGCTCTTCATGTACGTTTTCTCAATCCGGATTTAAAATGTACCAAACATTGGATTAACTTAATTTGCTGAAAGAGGGAGAGAAAATATTAATGATTGAGTAACATTTCTTTCCGTACTTTTCCCATACGTTGGTGGTAACATGAATAAAAAAATACAATAAAAATAATATTTAGAAAAGGGAATAAATATGCACCTTGTTAGGTAAACCGGCATCAAGTCAAGTGTTCATGTCCTTTGTTGCAGATCTAGACTTTTGTGCCGATGGAAGTGACAGCCGCGAATTACCCTGCGCGCAGACTTCTACTATTTCCCATGCAACAAAGGAATGATATAGGAGACATCTGCACGCAGGCTACTACGAAGGCAATTTACTTTTTGCTAACTTCACTTTCCCCCTCCTAATTCTTAGCCATCCATAGGTTTTGACATCTCAGTACCAGAAAGCGGACCTCACGTTGTCATGGTGACGTATCTTCACCCAGAGCGATTCACGTTGAGAGCTTTTGTCAGACTGGGATTCGAGCGAGGACAGTTGGAGATCTTACCATGTAAATACTTGTTTGCTTGCCGCCA
>JAEMWC010000662.1:77500-97500 GCA_016490735.1 Pachyseris speciosa
TGCGAATGTGGTAAGGTTTATATTGGAGAGACGGGAAGATCTATGCATGAACGGATTAAGGAACACGATAGAGACATACGGCTTGCTCGAACCCAATCCTCCGCCGTTTCAGAACATAGCAACGCGACCGGACATTATCCGCTCTGGGACGAGGTTAAATTCACCCTAACAACATCAACAGGGACAGTGGAATTGAAATTCCTGAAGCGTGGATGCCCACGATCAAACACCACAACAGCCAATCAGTACCAAAGCGGACCGCTGAGGGAACAATGTCTAGTCTGAACGACAAGGATCTAAGAAGGTCGAGTCTTCTCGGATAAGGACGATAAACCGTGGCCCCGTCTCACAACTCTTCATAATTCTCTGATTCTGTGGGACGTAAAAGAACCACTAGGGGCGTAATGAACTCTGGCTGTGACCACCCCTAGTGCTGACCTGTTCTATTCAGCAAGTGGCCGGCTTGGTGTGATGTCCCAAAAAGGCTTATGGTGTATGAGGCCACACGCATAACAGCCATAAGTCAATGGGACTTTGCCGAGTGCTGAAATCATGTAGATGTAGATGTAGATGAGGATCGAAATCCTCCAATCACCAACAGCCTAAGCGAGGATCGAAACGCACCAGTCACCACCAGCCACGGTGCTTCTTATGCTCACACGCAGCCAGTCGACACCATCGCCTGATGAAGACCAGCAGTATAGCGGTCGAAACGTCGCGATCCACATCTTTGTGACTCAATCGTGAGACAAAAGATTAACTCAGCTATTATTGTTTAAATAGTAATGATAAATTCTTTTCCAAAGCCTAACTCGAACAAAAAGTTTAACAAAAAAGGAAAAACGTAAACCATAAAAACCCAATTTTGAAGATCATGTCGTTGTGATTTTATCAATGGACGACTACTTTACCTGGGTTTCACTATTAATTTAAAAACGTCAAATTTGGTACCCTCGTAACAACCTCGTAACAGCCTTGTTGTACTGTAACAGATATATTACTTCACCTTGACTCCCTCCAGGGGTGAGCCCCACGTTTGTTGTAGTGGGGCTGTATGGAAGGGGGCGGGGTAGATTGATTTTTTAGTTTATCTTCTTCGTTTATTCCTAGGTAACCTCCATTTTTACTGGCGCCGTTGACCCTACTGTCGTGTATTATGTGGTCTTTCACTACCAACAGCCGTACAGCTTATCGAAGAAGGTCGAGCACATATCGATTGCCGATCAAGTAAAGTCGAACATTTCCGTGACGTTCCGATACTGTCCAGCCACTGCTGGCTGCCGGATTGTCCTGGGTGAGAATGATGCACAGATTTTTCAGTTTAACAAGGGGATGTTTACTGCCACCATTCATCACGAGAGGCGGACTCATCTGGTAAGCATTTAGCCGAATAATTTATTAATAATAATAATTTATTAATTTCTATAGCGCTTAGTAACATAAAAAGTGATCAAAACTAAAAGTGGAATATTCGAGATAAGTCATTAACAATAATAATTCCTAGATTAAATTACAACAATATAAAATAAAATATGGATACAAAATTATAACAATAAAGCAGGAAATATTTACTTACTCACTTACTTACTTACTTTCTTACTACATGAATTCTAAAAAGTTAACTTAAAAAGATGTGTTTTGAAATGTTTTGTAAAAGCACCCAATGATTGGATTGGATGCTGAAGACGTAAAATTTAGGGGCAGGAATAAGAAACAAGGGAGAAGGCCAACGATGTCATGTTCGTGTTGATTCCCTCTCTTGTCACGCGTTCCTCCCTTTCGTGGAGGAAGAACGCGTGACAACCCCAAAGGCGTTTGCGTAGGAGGCTAGCAGGAATGCGACTGCATTATATTTGGATAATCTGCCCTTTAATAGAAAATACTTTGCTCGTTGTTCTTAACAAAAAATTCTTAGTAGTACTGATAATGAATAACACGAGACAGCAGCAGAATCACTCGCTTAATCGAAACTTCCACAAGTTTCTTGTTCTCATAATACTGTCCTTGCACTTCTATGAGTCTTTCCTAAAAGGCGGTAATATTCCCTTGCTTACTCATTAATTCGAAATTAAAAATATCCAACCGATTCAAATAACAAAACCTGAGACGTTGTACAACAACCTGACCAAAACAGGTCATAATTTAAAGTGCATTTATAATAAAAAAAAAATGAAAACATGACAAAAACGACACCTGTTAGCAGAGCGAGGTTTTGATCCTCAGAGCTCTGGGTTATGGGCACCTCACGCTTCTACTGCGCCACATTCCTTCACATCAGAGACTTGGAAAGTATAGCTAATTAAGAGAAAAGCACCGGAATGATTTACTCGTTTATCTGTGAACATGGTTCGCAGTAGTGAAGAAATATACCATTTCTTCCGCGATTAGTACAATAAAGGGGAATAAATAGAATTAAAGAACTAAACTTAAAAAGAAAATGAAACCACTTTTCCAGTCTAAAAATTGGTTTAAACCATAGTCAAGGTAAATGTAAAATTACTTAGCAAAAATGACAAAAAAAAACACACCCATTAGCAGAGCGAGGTGATCCTCCGACCTCTGAGTTAAGGGCGCAGCACACTCCCGCTGCGCCACTCTGCTTCATGTCAGAGACTTGGGAAACGCACCGGAATGATTTACTCGTTTATCTGTGAAGATGGTTCAAACAAGTGAAGAAATATACCATTTCTTTGGCGATCAGTACGATGAAGGAATGTAAAAAGAATTAAACGAAAACCACTTTTCAACTTTAATAATTGGTTTATACCGGAGAAAAGAGGAATGTAAAATTATCGAGCAAAAAAAGTGTTCCTTAGCAGAGCGAGGTTTTGATCCTCGGACCTCTGGGTTATGGGCCCAGCACGCTCCCGCTGCGCCACTCTGCTTCACAACAGATACTTGGAAAAGATAGTTATTTTGGAGAAACGCACCGGAATGATTGAGTAATTTATCAGGGAAGATAGTTCGCAGTAGTGAAGAAATATAACATTTTTTGCTCGATAGGTACCATGAAGGACTATCAACAGAATCAAAGAACCCAGTTTAAAAACGAAATGAATTCACTTTTCAAATGTAATAATTGGTTTATATCATGGTAACAAGGAATGTAAAATTATCGAGCAAAAAGAGTGTTCCTTGGCAGAGCGAGGTTTTGATCGTCGGACCTCTGGGTTATGGGCCCAGCACGCTCCCGCTGCGCCACTCTGCTTCAACACATATTCTTGGAAAAGATAGTTATTTTGGAGAAACGCACCGGAATGATTGAGTGATTTATCAGGGAAGATGGTTAGCAGTAGTGAAGAAATATACCATTTTTTGCGCGATAGGTACCATGAAGGACTATCAACAGAATTAAAGAACCCAGTTTAAAAACGAAATGAATTCACTTTTCAAATGTAATTATTGGTTTATATCATGGTAACGAGGAATGTAAAATTATCGAGCAAAAAGAGTGTTCCTTAGCAGAGCGAGGTTTTGATCCTCGGTCCTCTGGGTTATGGGCCCAGCACGCTCCCGCTGCGCCACTCTGCTTCACAACAGATACTTGGAAAATATAGTTATTTTGTAGAAACGCAGCGAAATGATTGAGTGATTTATCAGGGAAGATGGTTCGCAGTAATGAAGAAATAGGGCAATATAAGATACTTCTGGACTATGTTCTAAGCTCTGTGAGAGCACTCGTGAACTTGAAAACTGGTCTAGAAATAACCGATTCAAGTTGAACACCAAGAAGACAAAGTCTATGTTTGTAACTGGATCTAGGCTACGCACTAAAATCGGTGGTACCAGTGTCGATGAGATGAGAATCTTTAACAGTAAAGGGGAAGAATTAGACAACACTACAAGTCACAAGTTACTTGGAGTCTATATTGATCAAGACCTCAGCTTTAATGAACATGTTGAACAACTATGTAAGAAACTGATAAAGCGTATAGGTCTTCTTAGATCGATCAGACAATATCTTTCTCTAAATGAGCGCATACTTTTCTACAACACAACTGTTAAGCCTGTATTCCTATATGGTGGAACAGTCTGGAGTTCAACATCAAAGTGTAATATTAGGCGAATTTTTCGTCTTTAGAAAAGAGCAGCTCGTGTTATTTTAGACCTAAAAACGAGAGACGAACGTACTATAACCCTATTCAAGAGACTGGACTGGCTACCATTTTATGATGAGATCAATGTAAATAAATTATGCTTACTCTATAAATGCTTAAATGGACAATGCCCAGAGTACTTAGGTAGTCGTTTAGTGCGTGTCAACGACCTGTCGACCAGAACCTCACGCTATGGTGCTATAACTATACGCTGTCTTAGGTATAACCGTGACACAGAAGGTGGAAAAACTTTTCTCATTACAGCCGCAAAACTTTGGAATTCTCTACCTTTTAATATAAGATCTAGCACCAGTATCAACGCATTCAAACAGAACCTTTGTAATTTTATAAAGCAAGGTTATGCTGGTTTAGATAGCTTTCCCATTTCATAATTTTTAACATCGTATTATACAATATATTTACTGTAAATTAGTTTTATATATTTTAGGTGAGGGCCACAAGTTTACCAGTTCTTAACTGTAATGTGTCACCCTCGGTAAATAAAGTTATTCATTCATTCATTCAGGGCATTACTAAACCACGAAACAGCGAAACGAAACACCGAAACACCGAAACGAAACACCGAAACAGCTATTTTTTCCTACTTTTTTCTCAAACACCGAAACAGCTATTTTTTACTACTTTGATGGTGAATAAAATGGACAGGCCAAACACGACTCCCATTGGTCCTTTGGTGTTATCGTTGACCTTCACAGAGTTTTGCTCTTACGAGTATATCTTACTCTAACATTCGAGGATCTCTTTTTCTCCCAGCCAGCAGTGTGAACTCCATTAGCCAGACTGCATGGTGCGTTTTTATTAACCCCTTTCCGTTAAACGTTAGCCTGTATAGCAGACGTTTTGGCTTTTTGGTGTACGAACATTCGTTGAAACACCGCCATTTTGGAAGCCATCCAAGGAGACAACTGGGGACGATCAGTGTAAGATATGGATTGCGGACTGCAGACCCGGACTACGGACCCGGACTGCGGACTGGGTATAAAACGCGGACTGAAGGCTGCGGACTAGGAACAAAAAGCGGACCGAGTATAAAAAAGGGAGTATAGAACAAAACTAGGATTGTACTGGCCCAGATGCAGGTTAAAAGAAGCCTTGAGTCTGCTTATTCCGTGTCAAGATTTGTCACGTACATAGTAATGCTCAGGTACACGAAATGCTCAGTTTCAACATCGACCGAGCTAGAGAAAGTATAAGAGTAGAGACTTTATCCTGAAATTGTACTTTACTCCACGAGTTTAACACTAGATCGAGGGAGTCGAAGAAATTATTATTGGGAAGAATGGAAACAGAAAGGCATTTAAAAGGCAACCGGACCTTGCACTGACGTGCATCACAAAATTACTGGTCCAAATCTAGATATAAATGCTGTAAATGGAAATGTGTGCTCGTTCGACTGGAACTGGCCACTGGTGCAGAGAAGATAAAACAGGAAATACCGGTGCGTTTCTTTTTTGGGAGAAAGTCCAAATCCGTATTTGTGAACATAAATCAAATAAAGTGGATTCTCGATCAGACAATTCTGAACGTTTAAAAAACAAGTATTTTAAACAAGCGTTTTTCCGTGCCAAAATGGTACAACACAATTACCGTACATGACATTATAACTGACAAGAGTCGCCATTTTTCCTATCATGAAGAGCTCGAGGTCAAAATAGGTAGGTTTTCTGTGTACACTGGTAATATTTACAGCAATTGTAAGCACCTTTCCTACAGTTCAAGAATTTGAGTGCAGTAATACATTTCGTTGCTCCGTGCTTTTTGTACAATGTTTTGTACTCAGTCCGCGGTTTGTACCCAGTCCGCAGCCTTCAGTCCATATTTTATACTTAGTCCTCGTTTTATACCCTGTCCGCATTCCGGGTCCGCAGTCTGGGTCTGCAGTCCGCAATCCATGTCTTACACTGACTGTCCTTGGATGGCTTCCAAAATGGCGGTCTTTAAACGACCGCTCGTACACCAAAAAGTTTGCTATACAGGCTAACGTTTAACGGAAAGGGGTTAATGAAAACGCACCATGCAGTCTGGCTAGTGGAGTTCACACTGCTGGTTGGGAGAAAAAGAGATCCTCGAATGTTAGAGTAAGATATACTCGTAAGAGCCAAACTCTGTGAAGGTCAACTATAACACCAAAGGACCAATGGGAGTCGTGATTGGCCTGTCCATTTTATTCACCATCAAAGTGGTAAAAAATAAATGTTTCGGTGTTTGAGAAAAAAATTAGGAAAAAATAGCTGTTTCGGTGTTTCGTTTCGCTCTTTCGGTGTTTCGGTGTTTCGTTTCGCTGTTTCGTGGTTTAGTAATGCCCGAAGAAATATACCATTTTTTGCGCGAAAGGTACGATGAAGGACTACCAACAGAATAAAACAACCCAGTATAAAAAGGAAATGAATTCACTTCTCAAATGTAATAATTCGTTTATATTATGGTAACAAGAAATGTAAAATTATCGAGCAAAAAGAGTGTTCCCTAGCAGAGCGAGGTTTTGATCCTCGGACCTCTGGGTTATGGGCCCAGCACGCTCCCGCTGCGCCACTCTGCTTCACAACAGACACTTGGAAAAGATAGTTATTTTAGAGAAACGAACCGGAATGATTGAGTAATTTATAAGGGAAGCTGGTTCGCACTAGTGAAGAAATATACCATTTTTTTGCGCGAAAGGTACGATCAAGGACTATCAACAGAATTAAACAACCCAGTATAAAAAGGAAATGAATTCACTTTTCAAATGTAATAATTCGTTTATATCATGGTAACGAGGAACGTAAAATTATCGAGCAAAAAGAGTGTTCCATAGCAGAGCGAGGTTTTGATCCTCGGACCTCTGGGTTATGGGCTCAGCACGCTCCCGCTGCGCCACTCTGCTTCACAACAGATACTTCAGAAAATAAAGTTATTTTGGAGAAACGCACCGGAATGATTGAGTGGTTTATCAGGGAAGATGGCTCGCAGTAGTCAAGAAATATACCTTTTTTGCGCGATCATTGTAATGAAGGAATATAAATAGAGTTGAATAATCCAATTTAAAAAGAAAATGAATTCACTTTTCAAATGTAATAATTCGTTTATATCATGGTAACAAGAAATGTAAAATTATCGAGCAAAAAGAGTGTTCCTTAGCAGAGCGAGGTTTTGATCCTCGGACCTCTGGGTTATGGGCCCAGCACGCTCCCGCTGCGCCACTCTGCTTCAAAACAGATACTTGGAAAATATAGTTATTTTGGACAAACGCACCGGAATGATTGAGTAATTTATCAGGGAAGATAGTTCGCAGTAGTGAAGAAATATATCATTTCTTGCGCGATCAGTGTGATGAAGGATTATAAATAGAATTAAACAATCCAGTTTAAAAAGAAAATAAATTAACTTTTCAAATGTAATAATTGGTTTATATCATGGTAACGAGGAATGTAAAATTATCGAGCAAAAAGAGTGTTCCTTAGCAGAGCGAGGTTTTGATCCTCGGACCTCTGGGTTATGGGCCCAGCACGCTCCCGCTGCGCCACTCTGCTTCACAACAGATACTGGGATAATGTAGTTATTTTGGAGAAACGCACCGGAATGATTCAGTGATTTATCACGGAAGATGGTTCGCAGTAGTTAAGAAATATACCATTTTTTAGGTACGATGAAGGACTATCAACAGCATTAAACAACCCAGTATAAAAAGGAAATGAATTCACTTTTCAAATGTAATAATTGGTTTATATCATGGTAACGAGGAATGTAAAATTATGGAGGAAAAAGAAAGTTCCTTAGCAGAGCGAGGTTTTGATCCTCGGACCTCTGGGTTATGGGCCCAGCACGCTCCCGCTGCGCCACTCTGCTTCACAACAGACACTTGGAAAATATAGTTATTTTGCAGAAACGCACCGGAGTAATTGAGTTGTTTATCAGGGAATGTGGTTAGCAGTAGTGTAGAAATATACCATTTCTTGCGCGATCAGTGTGATGGAGGACTTTAAATAGAATTAAATAATCCAGTTTAAAAAGAAAATGAAGTCACTTTTCAAATGTAATAATTGGTTTATATGATGGTAACGAAGAATGTAAAATTATCGAGCAATAAGAGTGTTCCTTAGCAGAGCGAGGTTTTGATCCTCGGACCTCTGGGTTATGGGCCCACCACGCTCCCGCTGCGCCACTCTGCTTCAGAACAGATACTCGGAAAAGATAGTTAGTTTAAAGAAACGCACCGGAATGATTGAGTGGTTTATCAGGGAAGATGGTTAGCAGTAGTGAAGAAATATATCATTTCTTGCGCGATCAGTGTGATCAAGGATTATAAATAGAATTAAATAATCCAGTTTAAAAAGAAAATGAATTCACTTTTTCAAATGTAATAATTGGTTTATATCATGGTAACAAGAAATGTAAAATTAGTTAGCAAAAAGAGTGTTCCTTAGCAGAGCGAGGTTTTAATCCTCGGACCTCTGGGTTATTGGCCCAGCACGCTCCCGCTGCGCCACTCTGCTTCACAACAGATACTTGGAAAATATAGTTATTTTGTAGAAACGCACCGGAATGATTGAGTAATTTATCAGGAAAGATAGTTCGCAGTAGTGAAGAAATATATCATTTCTTGCGCGATCAGTGTGATGAAGGATTATAAATAGAATTAAATAATCCAGTTTAAAAAGAAAATGAATTCACTTTTCAAACGTAATAATTGGTTTATATCATGGTAACGAGGAATGTAAAATTATCGAGGAAAAAGAGCATTCCTTAGCAGAGCGAGGTTTTGATCCTCGGACCTCTGGGTTACGGGCCCAGCACGCTCCCACTGCGCTACTCTTCTTCACAACAGATACTTGGAAAATATAGTTATTTTAAAGAAACGTACCGGAATGATTGAGCGGTTTATCAGGGAAGATGGTTAGCAGTAGTGAAGAAATATATCATTTCTTGCGCGATCAGTGTGATGAAGGATTATAAATAGAATAAAATAATCCAGTTTAAAAAGAAAATGAATTCACTTTTCAAATGTAATAATTGGTTTATATCATGGTAACGAGGAATGTAAAATTATGGAGGAAAAAGAAAGTTCCTTAGCAGAGCGAGGTTTTGATCCTCGGACCTCTGGGTTATGGGCCCAGCACGCTCCCGCTGCGCCACTCTGCTTCACAACAGATACTTGGAAAATATAGTTATTTTGGAGAAACGCACCGGAGTGATTGAGTTGTTTATCAGGGAGTATGGTTAGCAGTAGTGAAGAAATATATCATTTCTTGCGCGATCAGTGTGATGGAGGACTATAAATAGAATTAAATAATCCAGTTTAAAAAGAAAATGAAGTCACTTTTCAAATGTAATAATTGGTTTATATCATGGTAACAAGAAATGTAAAATTAGTTAGCAAAAAGAGTGTTCCTTAGCAGAGCGAGGTTTTGATCCTCGGACCTCTGGGTTATGGGCCCAGCACGCTCCCGCTGCGCCACTCTGCTTCACAACAGATACTTGGAAAATATAGTTATTTTAGAGAAACGACCCAAAAAGATTGAGTGGTTTATCACGGAAGATGGTTCGCAGTAGTGAAGAAATATACCATTTCTTGCGCGATCAGTGTGATGAAGGATTATAAATAGAATTGAATAATCCAATTTAAAAAGAAAATGAATTCACTTTTTAAATGTACAGGGTTCGCACGCACCTTGAAATTCCTTGAAAGTGCTTGAATTTGAAAATCAAAATTCAAGGCCTTGAAAGTCAGTGAAAAGTACATTGGGTCCTTGAAAAACCTTGAAATTTGCTTTTTTACTGTTTCCACTTAGTGGAAGAACTAGAAAAGACTTAGACTTGAACAAATCTGGCAGTTATCCCTTAAACCCGATCGTCTAGTATCACATTCTAAAGGCATTTTTTTACTACATGGAGTGCTTGAAAAATTGGAATTGTGCCCTGGAATGTCCTTCAAAAGTCCTTGAATTTTTAGTCCAACAAAGAGTACGAACCCTGAATGTAATAATTGGTTTATATCATGGTAACGAGGAATGTAAAATTATAGAGCAAAAAGAGTGTTCCTTAGCAGAGCGAGGTTTTGATCCTCGGACCTCTGGTTTATGGGCCCAGCACGCTCCCGCTGCGCCACTCTGCTTCACAACAGATACTTGGAAAAGATAGTTATTTTAAAGAAACGCACCGGAATGAATGAGTGGTTTATCAGGGAAGATGGTTAGCAGTAGTGAATAAATATATCATTTCTTGCGCGATCAGTGTGATGGAGGACTATAAATAGAATTAAATAATCCAGTTTAAAAAGAAAATGAATTCACTTTTCAAATGTAATAATTGGTTTATATCATGGTAACGAGGAATGTAAAATTATGGAGGAAAAAGAAAGTTCGTTAGCAGAGCGAGGTTTTGATCCTCGGACCTCTGGGTTATGGGCCCAGCACGCTCCCGCTGCGCCACTCTGCTTCACAACAGATGCTTGGAAAATATAGTTATTTTAGAGAAACGACCCAAAAAGATTGAGTGGTTTATCACGGAAGATGGTTCGCAGTAGTGAAGAAATATACCATTTCTTGCGCGATCAGTGTGATGAAGGATTATAAATAGAATTGAATAATCCAATTTAAAAAGAAAATGAATTCACTTTTTAAATGTTATAATTGGTTTATATCATGGTAACGAGGAATGTAAAATTATCGAGCAAAAAGAGTGTTACTTAGCAGAGCGAGGTTTTGATCCTCGGACCTCTGGGTTATGGGCCCAGCACGCTCCCGCTGCGCCACTCTGCTTCACAACAGATACTGGGATAATGTAGTTATTTTGGAGAAACGCACCGGAATGATTCAGTGATTTATCACGGAAGATGGTTCGCAGTAGTTAAGAAATATACCATTTTTTAGGTACGATGAAGGACTATCAACAGAATTAAACAACCCAGTATAAAAAGGAAATGAATTCACTTTTCAAATGTAATAATTGGTTTATATCATGGTAACGAGGAATGTAAAATTATGGAGGAAAAAGAAAGTTCCTTAGCAGAGCGAGGTTTTGATACTCGGACCTCTGGGTTATGGGCCCAGCACGCTCCCGCTGCGCCACTCTGCTTCACAACAGATACTTGGAAAAGATAGTTATTTTAGAGAAACGCACCGGAATGATTGAGTAATTTATAAGGGAAGCTGGTTCGCACTAGTGAAGAAATATACCATTTTTTTGCGCGAAAGGTACGATCAAGGACTATCAACAGAATTAAACAACCCAGTATAAAAAGGAAATGAATTCACTTTTCAAATGTAATAATTCGTTTATATCATGGTAACGAGGAACGTAAAATTATCGAGCAAAAAGAGTGTTCCTTAGCAGAGCGAGGTTTTGATCCTCGGACCTCTGGGTTATGGGCCCAGCACGCTCCCGCTGCGCCACTCTGCTTCAAAACAGATACTTGGAAAATATAGTTATTTTGGAGAAACGCACCGGAATGATTGAGTAATTTATCAGGGAAGATAGTTCGCAGTAGTGAAGAAATATATTATTTCTTGCGCGATCAGTGTGATGAAGGATTATAAATAGAATTAAATAATCCAGTTTAAAAAGAAAATGAATTCACTTTTCAAATGTAATAATTGGTTTATATCATGGTAACGAGGAATGTAAAATTAGTTTGCAAAAAGAGCGTTCCTTAGCAGAGCGAGGTTTTGATCCTCGGACCTCTGGGTTATGGGCCGAGCATGCTCCCGCTGCGCCACTCTGCTTCACAACAGATACTTGGAAAATATAGTTATTTTAGAGAAACGACCCAAAAAGATTGAGTGGTTTATCACGGAAGATGGTTCGCAGTAGTGAAGAAATATACCATTTCTTGCGCGATCAGTGTGATGAAGGATTATAAATAGAATTGAATAATCCAATTTAAAAAGAAAATGAATTCACTTTTTAAATGTAATAATTGGTTTATATCATGGTAACGAGGAATGTAAAATTATCGAGCAAAATGAGTGTTCCTTAGCAGAGCGAGGTTTTGATCCTCGGACCTCTGGGTTATGGGCCCAGCACGCTCCCGCTGCGCCACTCTGCTTCACAACAGATACTGGGATAATGTAGTTATTTTGGAGAAACGCACCGGAATGATTCAGTGATTTATCACGGAAGATGGTTCGCAGTAGTTAAGAAATATACCATTTTTTAGGTACGATGAAGGACTATCAACAGAATTAAACAACCCAGTATAAAAAGGAAATGAATTCACTTTTCAAATGTAATAATTGGTTTATATCATGGTAACGAGGAATGTAAAATTAGTTTGCAAAAAGAGCGTTCCTTAGCAGAGCGAGGTTTTGATCCTCGGACCTCTGGGTTATGGGCCCAGCACGCTCCCGCTGCGCCACTCTGCTTCACAACAGACACTTGGAAAATATAGTTATTTTGCAGAAACGCACCGGAGTAATTGAGTTGTTTATCAGGGAATGTGGTTAGCAGTAGTGTAGAAATATACCATTTCTTGCGCGATCAGTGTGATGGAGGACTTTAAATAGAATTAAATAATCCAGTGTAAAAAGAAAATGAAGTCACTTTTCAAATGTAATAATTGGTTTATATGATGGTAACGAAGAATGTAAAATTATCGAGCAATAAGAGTGTTCCTTAGCAGAGCGAGGTTTTGATCCTCGGACCTCTGGGTTATGGGCCCAGCACGCTCCCGCTGCGCCACTCTTCTTCAGAACAGATACTCGGAAAAGATAGTTAGTTTAAAGAAACGCACCGGAATGATTGAGTGGTTTATCAGGGAAGATGGTTAGCAGTAGTGAAGAAATATATCATTTCTTGCGCGATCAGTGTGATGAAGGATTATAAATAGAATTAAATAATCCAGTTTAAAAAGAAAATGAAGTCACTTTTCAAATGTAATAATTGGTTTATATCATGGTAACAAGAAATGTAAAATTAGTTAGCAAAAAGAGTGTTCCTTAGCAGAGCGAGGTTTGGATCCTCGGACCTTTGGGTTATGGGCCTTGCACGCTCCCGCTGCGCCACTCTGCTTCACAACAGATACTTGGAAAATATAGTTATTTTGTAGAAACGCACCGGAATGATTGAGTAATTTATCAGGAAAGATAGTTCGCAGTAGTGAAGAAATATATCATTTTTTGCGCGATCAGTGTGATGAAGGATTATAAATAGAATTTAATAATCCAGTTTAAAAAGAAAATGAATTCACTTTTCAAATGTAATAATTGGTTTATATCATGGTAACGAGGAATGTAAAATTATGGAGGAAAAAGAAAGTTCCTTAGCAGAGCGAGGTTTTGATCCTCGGACCTCTGGGTTATGGGCCCAGCACGCTCCCGCTGCGCCAGTCTACTTCACAACAGATACTTGGAAAATATAGTTATTTTAGAGAAACGACCCAAAAAGATTGAGTGGTTTATCACGGAAGATGGTTCGCAGTAGTGAAGAAATATACCATTTCTTGCGCGATCAGTGTGATGAAGGATTATAAATAGAATTGAATAATCCAATTTAAAAAGAAAATGAATTCACTTTTTAAATGTACAGGGTTCGCACGCACCTTGAAATTCCTTGAAAGTGCTTGAATTTGAAAATCAAAATTCAAGGCCTTGAAAGTCAGTGAAAAGTACATTGGGTCCTTGAAAAACCTTGAAATTTGCTTTTTTACTGTTTCCACTTAGTGGAAGAACTAGAAAAGACTTAGACTTGAACAAATCTGGCAGTTATCCCTTAAACCCGATCGTCTAGTATCACATTCTAAAGGCATTTTTTTACTACATGGAGTGCTTGAAAAATTGGAATTGTGCCCTGGAATGTCCTTCAAAAGTCCTTGAATTTTTAGTCCAACAAAGAGTACGAACCCTGAATGTAATAATTGGTTTATATCATGGTAACGAGGAATGTAAAATTATCGAGCAAAAAGAGTGTTCCTTAGCAGAGCGAGGTTTTGATCCTCGGACCTCTGGGTTATGGGCCCAGCACGCTCCCGCTGCGCCACTCTGCTTCACAACAGATACTTGGAAAAGATAGTTATTTTAAAGAAACGCACCGGAATGAATGAGTGGTTTATAAGGGAAGATGGTTAGCAGTAGTGAAGAAATATATCATTTCTTGCGCGATCAGTGTGATGGAGGACTATAAATAGAATTAAATAATCCAGTTTAAAAAGAAAATGAATTCACTTTTCAAATGTAATAATTGGTTTATATCATGGTAACGAGGAATGTAAAATTAGTTAGCAAAAAGAGCGTTCCTTAGCAGAGCGAGGTTTTGATCCTCGGACCTCTGGGTTATGGGCCCAGCATGCTCCCGCTGCGCCACTCTGCTTCACAACAGATACTTGGAAAATATAGTTATTTTAGAGAAACGACCCAAAAAGATTGAGTGGTTTATCACGGAAGATGGTTCGCAGTAGTGAAGAAATATACCATTTCTTGCGCGATCAGTGTGATGAAGGATTATAAATAGAATTGAATAATCCAATTTAAAAAGAAAATGAATTCACTTTTTAAATGTAATAATTGGTTTATATCATGGTAACGAGGAATGTAAAATTATCGAGGAAAATGAGTGTTCCTTAGCAGAGCGAGGTTTTGATCCTCGGACCTCTGGGTTATGGGCCCAGCACGTTCCCGCTGCGCCACTCTGCTTCACAACAGATACTGGGATAATGTAGTTATTTTGGAGAAACGCACCGGAATGATTCAGTGATTTATCACGGAAGATGGTTCGCAGTAGTTAAGAAATATACCATTTTTTAGGTACGATGAAGGACTATCAACAGAATTAAACAACCCAGTATAAAAAGGAAATGAATTCACTTTTCAAATGTAATAATTGGTTTATATCATGGTAACGAGGAATGTAAAATTATGGAGGAAAAAGAAAGTTCCTTAGCAGAGCGAGGTTTTGATCCTCGGACCTCTGGGTTATGGGCCCAGCACGCTCCCGCTGCGCCACTCTGCTTCACAACAGATACTTGGAAAAGATAGTTATTTTAGAGAAACGCACCGGAATGATTGAGTAATTTATAAGGGAAGCTGGTTCGCACTAGTGAAGAAATATACCATTTTTTTGCGCGAAAGGTACGATCAAGGACTATCAACAGAATTAAACAACCCAGTATAAAAAGGAAATGAATTCACTTTTCAAATGTAATAATTCGTTTATATCATGGTAACGAGGAACGTAAAATTATCGAGCAAAGAGAGTGTTCCATAGCAGAGCGAGGTTTTGATCCTCGGACCTCTGGGTTATGGGCTCAGCACGCTCCCGCTGCGCCACTCTGCTTCACAACAGATACTTCAGAAAATAAAGTTATTTTGGAGAAACGCACCGGAATGATTGAGTTGTTTATCAGGGAAGATGGTTCGCAGTAGTCAAGAAATATACCTTTTTTGCGCGATCAGTGTGATGAAGGAATATAAATAGAGTTGAATAATCCAATTTAAAAAGGAAATGAATTCACTTTTCAAATGTAATAATTCGTTTATATCATGGTAACAAGAAATGTAAAATTATCGAGCAAAAAGAGTGTTCCTTAGCAGAGCGAGGTTTTGATCCTCGGACCTCTGGGCTATGGGCCCAGCACGCTCCCGCTGCGGCACTCTGCTTCAAAACAGATACTTGGAAAATATAGTTATTTTGGAGAAACGCACCGGAATGATTGAGTAATTTATCAGGGAAGATAGTTCGCAGTAGTGAAGAAATATATCATTTCTTGCGCGATCAGTGTGATGAAGGATTATAAATAGAATTAAATAATCCAGTTTAAAAAGAAAATAAATTAACTTTTCAAATGTAATAATTGGTTTATATCATGGTAACGAGGAATGTAAAATTATGGAGGAAAAAGAAAGTTCCTTAGCAGAGCGAGGTTTTGATCCTCGGACCTCTGGGTTATGGGCCCAGCACGCTCCCGCTGCGCCACTCTGCTTCACAACAGATACTTGGAAAATATAGTTATTTTGGAGAAACGCACCGGAGTGATTGAGTTGTTTATCAGGGAATATGGTTAGCAGTAGTGAAGAAATATATCATTTCTTTCGCGATCAGTGTGATGGAGGACTATAAATAGAATTAAATAATCCAGTTTAAAAAGAAAATGAATTCACTTTTCAAATGTAATAATTGGTTTATATCATGGTAACGAGGAATGTAAAATTATGGAGGAAAAAGAAAGTTCCTTAGCAGAGCGAGGTTTTGATCCTCGGACCTCTGGGTTATGGGCCCAGCACGCTCCCGCTGCGCCACTCTGCTTCACAACAGATACTTGGAAAATATAGTTATTTTGCAGAAACGCACCGGAGTAATTGAGTTGTTTATCAGGGAATGTGGTTAGCAGTAGTGTAGAAATATACCATTTCTTGCGCGATCAGTGTGATGGAGGACTTTAAATAGAATTAAATAATCCAGTTTAAAAAGAAAATGAAGTCACTTTTCAAATGTAATAATTGGTTTATATGATGGTAACGAAGAATGTAAAATTATCGAGCAATAAGAGTGTTCCTTAGCAGAGCGAGGTTTTGATCCTCGGACCTCTGGTTTATGGGCCCAGCACGCTCCCGCTGCGCCACTCTGCTTCAGAACAGATACTTGGAAAATATAGTTATTTTGCAGAAACGCACCGGAGTAATTGAGTTGTTTATCAGGGAATGTGGTTAGCAGTAGTGTAGAAATATACCATTTCTTGCGCGATCAGTGTGATGGAGGACTTTAAATAGAATTAAATAATCCAGTTTAAAAAGAAAATGAAGTCACTTTTCAAATGTAATAATTGGTTTATCTCATGGTAACAAGAAATGTAAAATTAGTTAGCAAAAAGAGTGTTCCTTAGCAGAGCGAGGTTTTGATCCTCGGACCTCTGGGTTATGGGCCCAGCACGCTCCCGCTGCGCCACTCTGCTTCACAACAGATACTTGGAAAATATAGTTATTTTGCAGAAACGCACCGGAGTAATTGAGTTGTTTATCAGGGAATGTGGTTAGCAGTAGTGTAGAAATATACCATTTCTTGCGCGATCAGTGTGATGGAGGACTTTAAATAGAATTAAATAATCTAGTTTAAAAAGAAAATGAAGTCACTTTTCAAATGTAATAATTGGTTTATATGATGGTAACGAAGAATGTAAAATTATCGAGCAATAAGAGTGTTCCTTAGCAGAGCGAGGTTTTGATCCTCGGACCTCTGGGTTATGGGCCCAGCACGCTCCCGCTGCGCCACTCTGCTTCAGAACAGATACTCGGAAAAGATTGTTAGTTTAAAGAAACGCACCGGAATGATTGAGTGGTTTATCAGGGAAGATGGTTAGCAGTAGTGAAGAAATATATCATTTCTTGCGCGATCAGTGTGATGAAGGATTATAAATAGAATTAAATAATCCAGTTTAAAAAGAAAATGAATTCACTTTTTCAAATGTAATAATTGGTTTATATCATGGTAACAAGAAATGTAAAATTAGTTAGCAAAAAGAGTGTTCCTTAGCAGAGCAAGGTTTTGATCCTCGGACCTCTGGGTTATGGGCCCAGCACGCTCCCGCTGCGCCACTCTGCTTCAAAACAGATACTTGGAAAATATAGTTATTTTGGAGAAACGCACCGGAATGATTGAGTAATTTATCAGGGAAGATAGTTCGCAGTAGTGAAGAAATATATCATTTCTTGCGCGATCAGTGTGATGAAGGATTATAAATAGAATTAAATAATCCAGTTTAAAAAGAAAATAAATTAACTTTTCAAATGTAATAATTGGTTTATATCATGGTAACGAGGAATGTAAAATTATGGAGGAAAAAGAAAGTTCCTTAGCAGAGCGAGGTTTTGATCCTCGGACCTCTGGGTTATGGGCCCAGCACGCTCCCGCTGCGCCACTCTGCTTCACAACAGATACTTGGAAAATATAGTTATTTTGGAGAAACGCACCGGAGTGATTGAGTTGTTTATCAGGGAATATGGTTAGCAGTAGTGAAGAAATATATCATTTCTTTCGCGATCAGTGTGATGGAGGACTATAAATAGAATTAAATAAACCAGTTTAAAAAGAAAATGAATTCACTTTTCAAATGTAATAATTGGTTTATATCATGGTAACGAGGAATGTAAAATTATGGAGGAAAAAGAAAGTTCCTTAGCAGAGCGAGGTTTTGATCCTCGGACCTCTGGGTTATGAGCCCAGCACGCTCCCGCTGCGCCACTCTGCTTCACAACAGATACTTGGAAAATATAGTTATTTTGCAGAAACGCACCGAAGTAATTGAGTTGTTTATCAGGGAATGTGGTTAGCAGTAGTGTAGAAATATACCATTTCTTGCGCGATCAGTGTGATGGAGGACTTTAAATAGAATTAAATAATCCAGTTTAAAAAGAAAATGAAGTCACTTTTCAAATGTAATAATTGGTTTATATGATGGTAACGAAGAATGTAAAATTATCGAGCAATAAGAGTGTTCCTTAGCAGAGCGAGGTTTTGATCCTCGGACCTCTGGGTTATGGGCCCAGCACGCTCCCGCTGCGCCACTCTGCTTCAGAACAGATACTTGGAAAATATAGTTATTTTGCAGAAACGCACCGGAGTAATTGAGTTGTTTATCAGGGAATGTGGTTAGCAGTAGTGTAGAAATATACCATTTCTTGCGCGATCAGTGTGATGGAGGACTTTAAATAGAATTAAATAATCCAGTTTAAAAAGAAAATGAAGTCACTTTTCAAATGTAATAATTGGTTTATATCATGGTAACAAGAAATGTAAAATTAGTTAGCAAAAAGAGTGTTCCTTAGCAGAGCGAGGTTTTGATCCTCGGACCTCTGTGTTATGGGCCCAGCACGCTCCCGCTGCGCCACTCTGCTTCACAACAGATACTTGGAAAATATAGTTATTTTGCAGAAACGCACCGGAGTAATTGAGTTGTTTATCAGGGAATGTGGTTAGCAGTAGTGTAGAAATATACCATTTCTTGCGCGATCAGTGTGATGGAGGACTTTAAATAGAATTAAATAATCTAGTTTAAAAAGAAAATGAATTCACTTTTCAAATGTAATAATTGGTTTATATGATGGTAACGAAGAATGTAAAATTATCGAGCAATAAGAGTGTTCCTTAGCAGAGCGAGGTTTTGATCCTCGGACCTCTGGGTTATGGGCCCAGCACGCTCCCGCTGCGCCACTCTGCTTCAGAACAGATACTCGGAAAAGATTGTTAGTTTAAAGAAACGCACCGGAATGATTGAGTGGTTTATCAGGGAAGATGGTTAGCAGTAGTGAAGAAATATATCATTTCTTGCGCGATCAGTGTGATGAAGGATTATAAATAGAATTAAATAATCCAGTTTAAAAAGAAAATGAATTCACTGTTTCAAATGTAATAATTGGTTTATATCATGGTAACAAGAAATGTAAAATTAGTTAGCAAAAAGAGTGTTCCTTAGAAGAGCGAGGTTTTGATCCTCGGACCTCTGGGTTATGGGCCCAGCACGCTCCCGCTGCGCCACTCTGCTTCACAACAGATACTTGGAAAATATAGTTATTTTGTAGAAACGCACCGGAATGATTGAGTAATTTATCAGGAAAGATAGTTCGCAGTAGTGAAGAAATATATCATTTCTTGCGCGATCAGTGTGATGAAGGATTATAAATAGAATTAAATAATCCAGTTTAAAAAGAAAATGAATTCACTTTTCAAACGTAATAATTGGTTTATATCATGGTAACGAGGAATGTAAAATTATCGAGGAAAAAGAGCATTCCTTAGCAGAGCGAGGTTTTGATCCTCGGACCTCTGGGTTATGGGCCCAGCACGCTCCCACTGCGCTACTCTTCTTCACAACAGATACTTGGAAAATATAGTTATTTTAAAGAAACGTACCGGAATGATTGAGTGGTTTATCAGGGAAGATGGTTAGCAGTAGTGAAGAAATATATCATTTCTTGCGCG
>JAEMWC010000662.1:102500-187500 GCA_016490735.1 Pachyseris speciosa
TGTCTTCAGAATCCATTCCGAAAATTCAAAAGAATCATGTTCTTTCCCATCCACGAGTGAAGCATCAAAAGAGTCGCGGAATAAAATGCCTGTACCACCGCCAGATCGATTTGATTGTAAGAGGAATGTAACATTATTAAGCAAAGATAGTGTTCCTTTAATAGCGGAGCGAGTTTTTGATCTTCGCACCTATGGGTTATTGGCCTAGCAGGCGCTCGCTGTGCTACTCACCGCAATTATTTACTCTTTGATCTGTGAAGATGGTTGGAACCAGTGAAGAAATATACTATTTCTTCGGCGATCATTACGATGAAGCAATATAAAAACAATTAAACAGCCTAACTTTAAAAGAAAATGAATTCAACCCCTTTTCAAATGTAATAATTGGTTTATATCATTGTAAAGCGAAGTGTAAAATGATCCAGCAAAAAGAGTGTTCCTTAGCAGAGCGTGGTTTTGATCCTCGGACCTCTTGGTTATGCGCTCCCGCTGCGCCACTTTTCTTCACGTCAGAGACTTGGAAAGAATAGTTATTTTAGAGAAACGCACCGGAACGATTGAATGGTTTATCAGGGAAGATGGTTCGCAGTAGTGAAGAAATAGGGCGTTGATGACCCTTGACGGTCAAACATCCGTGACGGACAAAACTTTCTTACGCGATCAGTACGATGAAGGAATATAAATAGAATTAAACAACCCAACTTTAAAATAAAATGAATTCACTTTTCAAATATAATGATTGGTTTATACCATGGTAATTATCGAACAAAAAGAGTGTTCCCTAGCAGAACGAGGTTTTGGTCCTCGGACCTCTGGGTTATGAGCCCAGCAAGGTTCCGCTGCGTCACCCTGCTTTACTTCAAGACTTGGGTATGATGCATGTAGTTATTTTAGAAACGTAGTTGAAGGTAATAATGATTTACTCGTTGATGAGCTCTGCTACATGAACCAAATGACTGGCAATCCACAGACAGATATTCTTTTTTCCCAATCACATGACTCGCTCATAAGTCCTCTTTTCTTACTGTGCCATTTTCTTTTTTTGCCAGGAATACATACTACTTGTGCCACAGACATCCTATTCCACTAGTCTCTTAGAACTCCAGTCCGCCGACAGAGTGAATCAGTTCCTGCGAAACTGCGGGAAAGACCATTTTCACCTGGAGCCAGTCCAAACTGGGCGTCAGTGCCGTGAGGATGTCTTCTCCCTGACGATTCGTTTCAACAAGGAACCTTTACAATGCAGGTGCAATCTTCTCGGCTCCAAATCGACGATTTGTGAGCAGTTTGGAGGGCAGTGTCTCTGTCACGCAAATGTGGTGAGAAGGAGATGCGATAGGTGCCGGTTAGGGTACTCTGGTTTTCCACGCTGCCGGCGTGAGTAGTTAAGACTGTTTTTGTTTTTCATTAGCGTCTTACATAGCTGATATGTTGAAAACACCGTATGATTGACGTCTCACGAAATAATTAACAATTATCTTGCGAGATCGAGCGGAATATCACCTGATACTCAGTCGACAAGGCCGTAGGCCGAGTTGGCGAAAATCAGGCGATATTCCGCAAAATTGAGCAGGAGAATTGTTTTATTATTCAACGCACTGATAACAAAGCACAATTTACTGAGTTTATTGTAGAAAAAATGAAAACAAACCAAACCGCCATTTTTCTCCCTGACGCACGGAATTACGTATATCGCAGGATATCTGTTGATTGCGCGCGACATATATCGAGTGCAACATGACCATATTTGGAAAAGTGCTACGATATGTTGAATACCGTAAAAGGTCTATTAAGTCCCCCCTCTCTTTTAAGCCCCCTCTCTAATAAGCACCCCGTTGGAGAGTCGGTTTTTGTAATAAGCCCCCCCCCACTCTAATAACCCCTCCCCCCTTTTGGGACACGAGATTTTGTAATTATTCTCTCCTATTCCCTCTTACGAAAAATACACTTTATGCGGCCCAGTTGGTTTATTTTAAACAAATATACAATAAAACACACAATACTGTTTCCTGCTCGGTAGTAAATAATCAAGTTTTACTGCAGTTGTTTGAGATTTTTTCAGAAACTATTTAACACGAAAACGGCGTGTTCAAAGATTTGAAATAAACCCCCCTCTCCAATAAGCCCCCCCCCCCCCCTTAATAAGGCCTGAAATTAAATAAGCCCCCCGGGGGCTTAATAGAGGTTTTACGGTAATAACACTTGATACGTAGCCGACGAGGCAAAGGCTGGGTGACCTTCATTTGAGTGCCGTAGAACCAAAACCAAAGCAATTACTGTGGCCATCCAAAACAGACGTAAAAAGGGCAATGAACTAATCAGAATTCAAAGAAAGTCGCATGCAGCCGGCGCCAAGCGCGGGAAAATACGCTCGTATAAATCACGATTGGTTTTGAGTTTGCTTCTCATTGTTTGTAGCCTGCATACAGGCTCTTCATTTCGGCAACTCAGAGAGTTTTTTGCTTCGATTAATGGCGCGTGGTCTAAAGCTACGGGATTGAGGCTTAACTTTTGACCGCGCACCATTCGGAAAGCATAATCGAGGTATAACAACCTTGAATTAATTGCCCAAGTGAAGAGCCTGTATGCAGGCTACATTGGTTGAGAAAGTGACGGGAGTTTTGCCAACCAATTACAGAGGAAAGTAAAGCAAAACCAAAGTAAACCAGAAATAATTTCGACACTCAACTGAAAACTGGTTTATTTTCAAGACTTTGAATCGAAGTATCGAAGGCTTGAGTAGTAGCAGGGATGTAATGGTTTTGATTGGTTGGTTGATTGATGACTTTATTAACGTGTCGGTAGAAATCTAGCAGAGGGGATTCCCCACTGCTAATAGGGGAACTAACTATTCTAAAATGTAATCTAAAAAAAACATATTGAATCAATACAGAATCGAAACTACAACTCTACTAAAAAATAAAATCGGAAAACAACAAATGATAGCTACTAACATACATACAACTAAAGCTCCAATCATAGTCATCAAAATTCTAAAATCTTATCTAAAATCTAAAATCTAATCTAATCTTTTGTAAAACATGCTTTGACAGTTCTTCTGTCATCTTCAGTTCAAATTAACACAAAGTACAAACTTGAATTTATGTTACACAAAACGCTAATTAGTCATAACAAAATGAAACATGACGGAAGCCTATTCCATAAAACCTGATAGCTGAAGGGTGTCGCTGGTTACAAGTCCATGCAACCACATTTTTGCAGTCTCTTCTCAGTGCCACTAACAATTTCACATCGCCGGCCGCTCTTTTTCTTTCCCAGGTTGTGGTTGTCATGAAGTAGGGTCTGTGTCGCCGACCTGCACTTCAATTGGTCGTTGCCGCTGCAAGCCTGGATTTGGAGGGTACAAGTGCGACAGATGTAAATCCTCCGGCTACTACGGCTTCCCAGACTGCAAACGTAGGTGTTCAAATGTTAAAGAGGCTAAAGACACGGCCTTCAGTTAAAGGCTCTAGACAGCTCTTCTTACTGTAAAGGCCTCTGGGGAGGGAAAATAGTTATTGAAAGGGTCTTTTTGTATTATTTTCTTTGAACGACGTAAGGGGGCAGGGCCCTTCCTGATACTTCACTTAGAGACACCTTAATATGCAAATGAGGCTGTTTTTTATATGCTTCACTTAAGCAGGGAACTTGAGTCTTTACATAGACCCCATTTCCTGTCAGAATCAGGTCTTAAAGTGAAGAAAGTATATGTGATGATACTTGAATTGCTTTAGTTCATTTTGAATAACAAAATAAAGGCTTCGAAAAGCTCTCGAGAGCTGTTGATTTTATTGGCTCTGATATGCAGCAACTGGCATTGTTTTCAGTGTGACATATTTTGATTTTTCGTTCCATTGTCCAATTCAGCGGTGGTGTTGTGTGTTGCGAGCGCCGCTAGATCGCCCAATATTACACAACAAGAAAGGTTTTTGAATTTAAAAAGTGGTGTTAGAACACTGGCCAAGATGTGCGACGATATCGTGTTCGCAAAATCGATAAGCCGCAAACACAACATTAATCGTGAGATTATTCGCGTCCTATAGCCTGTGCCTGCAACAACCTGGGCTCTCTAAGCACGTTCTGTCGCTCAAGTGATGGCCAGTGCCAGTGCTTACGGAACTTCCACGGACAGAAGTGCGACGAGTGCAGAGTTGGTTTTTATGACTTCCCAAGATGCAAGGCGTGCAAGTGTAACCCCGCTGGGATCAAACTGCTACCTGGAGAGAAAAATGGGTGTGGAACTGTGAATAATGTAAGAACATATAAATTAGTATAGGAAATTGCATGGCCTTGAGTACAATTTAGGTACAAGTGGTTTTGAAAGTTCTCTCAGGCAAGTGCAATTTGAGAACTTTCAAAATCAGCTAAAATCGCAAGTACCCGGTTTTCAATCACGAATTGTGCTTGAAGGTTGTGTTTTTTTTTAATGTAAGAAAATTGCATATGGTATATAGTCGTGCAGCATAGTATGTTCAACAAAAGTACCAAAGAATCACTTCACAGTGCTTTTCTTTCGCTTTGTTTATTCAACCTTTTCCATCCAACGTCACACAGATCCGTGACACATATGCGACGATAAATACCGCTTGCTTGATTGTCTCCCGTACGGGCTCAAACTAGGGTGCCCAGTCTACTCTCGACAGTACATGATGGTTGCAGCTTTTAAATAATTATAAAAGCTGCTGGGGCCCAGATGATTCCTTCTAGTGTTGTCAATTTACTGTAATGTTAAGTCTGTGCGTGTCATGCCAAAGCTTTCCCATTCCGCCGTTTAGAATTTATCGGTAGCTCTTAAAATTCTTTGGTACTGTTTGTTTTCATTTTTCCAAACTGAGACTTAGCTGCAGCGATTATTCAGAGCTACCGTAGAAGCTCTGTTAAGTCCCCGAGAGCTTATTACTCGGGATACTGTAAGTATACCGAATTATAAATCATTTCATATTTCAGTCGTTTTTTTATCCTGTGCAGCAAAGTACACAACATAATTACGTGGCGGTGTTTTGATTGGCGAATGCAAAATAGAAGGCACCTGGCGGTGTTTTCATTGGTTAAAGGAAACCGCAAGGTCGAAAGGATAACATCACGCGACAGTTGTTTTGAAGTTATGTAAATTTATCGTGTAAGCCAAATATACAACCTTTGCAATAATCTTCTCATTTTGTTTTCACGAGGACTGCGCCATTTTCGGTAGGCATGTAAAAAGACGAAAATGGTATAAACTCCGATCTGCTTAGGGTTTTTCTCGGCTTCTGAAGCGTGTATTAACGAGTGAATTTATTGGTCATGTTTAGTCGAAGGTTTCAAGTTACATATTGCGGCTTTATGCAAATTGTGATTTCAGTGTCGAACTGGCTGACGAATTTAGAAAACTCATCGTTTTGTTTCCAAGAGGACTGCGCCATTTCGATTCGTGATGACCTCAGCGCTGCTGTGTGTATTAAATAATAGCTGCATTTGTAACGCGCATCATAGGAAACGCAACGTGACGGTCAACTTACTTTTGAGCGGTGCTGGTCTGTAAGAGGTAAATGATATCACCACGTATATATATATATTTGTGTTTGGTAATCACTATCGATGGCAACTCTCAACACAGTTTTACGCGCTTTGCTCGTATGTAAACAAATAATGTAGGTCTTGCGCGAACCCAAAAACCATTTTCAATTTTTCTCCTGCATCACGCAGTATCCCGAGTAAACGCTCCTCGTGCGTCTTGTTTAAGGTTACCGTGTACGTTCAGGGTATAAAATTTTCGATTTTTATTTTTCTCCATAAAAATGAACTTTTTGTTGTGATCTTTCAAGCAAAAAAAACCCAATTCAAAACGAGTGAATAGTCGCCGAGAGATTGGGAAAAACCTATATGCACCGGATGTAAACATGGACAATATGTTAATGCGAATGCAGCCAACCGGAGCGATTTGCGCGGGAAATATTGCACGCGAAAAAGTTGCTTTGCTTCATGAAGGTTGTGCGCTTTTAGTTTTTCGGCTATGACGATGGGTCAGGTAAACTTAGTCAAAGCCGGAGAATATGTAACAAAGTGATAAACCAGTGAACTGTTTGTAGCATGAGAGTTTGCGTGCAGATACAATTTCGCGCAAAATTTCCACAGTAGGTGACCGGAAGAAAAGTTAGCCTAAATTGATTGGCTGATCGTCGATAGAGGTGTTTGCGGGCGGTGTTTGTTTGTGTAGTGAAGATTTTTTTAAGCGCTGTTTTCGCAAAGTTTATTTTTGTCTTGAAGAGGACACTTTCAAGAGTTACAATTCAGGGGCGATTTGTTCGATTTCGATCAAATTTGGACAGCCGCTAGAATAACTTATCTTCAACAAAAACGTGTTGGGGAATTAGATAATTCAAAACCGTTTTTCGCTGAGAGCCATTTCCGTGCGCTCGCTCTGTCTCTTTTTCTAGCGAATTTGAAAAAACTCTGTAACTTTTGAATGCAGTCGAATAAAGGAAAATCCCAACACGTTTTTTTAGCGTCTGGTTTCCAGACTTCGAGAAAAATATCAATTTCCCTAAATACGAAAATCACATTTAGTTGTAGCTTTCAAAAGTTAATTTACACCTTCGAGTTTAAACTCGACGGAGCGTTCAGTAATTCACTTTCTCACAACATTAATGAAATATTCAAATAGCTAGTTCAATTAGCTTTAATTTGATATATGGTTTATGGTATCTGGGATGTAATCGGGAGCCGCTACAACACTTAGATTAGAGACACCCCTGAAGGTACACGGTAACCTTAATAAAAGGCCTCATTAACGGGGGTTAATAGAGAGGGAGTGCTTATTTCAAATCTCAAACACGCCGTCTTCGTCTTAAAATAGTTTGTATAAAACTCAAACAACTACAGTGAAGCTTTATTACTTAATGAAGAGCAGCAAACAGTCTTATTTATTTGGGTGTATATTTGTTTGAAAACAAACTAACTGCGCCGCAAAAAGTGGATATTTTAAGAGGGAAAGGGGGGACTAATTACAAAATCTCATGCCTCAAAAGAGGGGAGCTTATTAGAGAGGGGGTTAATAGAGACGGGGTTTAATAGAGCTTTTATGGTAACTCTATTGTCTTTTTTCAGACACACTGTAGGTGCAAAGATAACGTGTTGGGAGATGACTGTGACACCTGCAAACATTTTCACTTCAATCTTCAAATAAGCAACCCACTGGGCTGCCAGTCATGTCACTGCAACACCAACGGAACTCTGGGATCGATCAGGACGTGTCACGAGACAACTGGGCAGTGCGTGTGCAAGAGTCACGTGACGGGTCGACGGTGTGGCAGGTGCAAGGACGGATACTACAGTCTGAAAGGCCCGGATGTGTTTGGATGTAAACGTGAGTAAATTTCAGCAACGGTAAATTTACAAAACAAGAATTCGATTTTTAGCAGTGCGTCTGAAGTACGTTATAATCGGAAGCAATCACAAACGCTGAGAGCCACGCACGTGAAGCAGAAGACATATTGATCACCGTAAAACGAATTTGAAGTAGACCTGGCTGGGGCCCGTTTCTTGAAGCTCCCGGTAATTGCCGATCCAGTTAAGCTGTTCTGTTTAGCAATCCAGATGGGAATTTCAAAAGCTTTGAAATTTATACAGAAAAGTTTCCACTGCGCAACTATACTTCACGTCAGACATGTAAGAGACTTGAAACGAATAGTTATTTCACAAAACGCACCGAAATGGAAGAATGATTTATTCCTTTATCAGCGTGAATAGTAAGGTAATTCGTACGATCGGGTTCACGAAAGTAGTCATGGCCGAGTGGTTAAGGCGATGGACTCGAAATCCATTGGGGTCTCCCCGCGCAGGTTCGAATCCTGCCGACTACGTAATACTCATATTTTATAACTTTTCTCAAAAAAAGTGTCCGAAATGAAAATAAGGCTCAAATGAATTATTAATTAGTGCGTGTTGATGGGATATTTTATGTTGTGTTTTGTTCGATGGGTTTTGGTACCTTTGTTGAGAGAGAGGGATAAAAAAACAAAAAACAAAAAATGAATAGCCGAGCGAGGTTACGCTGAAATAATATAAATAGAATTAAACAACTATACAAACATAGAAATTGAACCCACTTTTCCAGTGTAAAAATTGGTTTAGACAATGGTAAAGAAAACTATAAAATTATCGAAGAGAAAAAGTGTTCCGTAGCAGAGCGAGGTTTCGATCGTCGGACCTCTGGGTTATGGGCCCAGCTGCTCCCGCTGCGCCACTGTGCTTCACGTCGGAGACTTGGAGAGAATAGTTATTTTAGAGAAACGCATCGGAATGATTTACTCGTTTATCAGGGAAGGTGGTTCGAAGAAGTGAAGAAATATACCATTTTTTGCGCGAACAGCAAGCTGAAGAAATATAAATTGAATTAAACCACCAAACAAACAAAAAAGGAGAGATTTGGCAAGAATAGTTAGTTTAGTGAAACGCACCGGAGTGATTACTCGTTTATCAGGGAAGGTGGTCCGAAGAAGTGAAGAAATATACCATTTCTTGCGCGACCAGCAAGCTGAAGAAATATAAATTGAATTAATCCACCAAACCAAAAAAAAAGGAAGAAACTGAAACCACTTTCCAGTCTAAAAATTGCTTTAAACCATATCAATACGATGAAGGAATATAAATAGAATTAAACAACCAAACGAAAATAGAAATTGAACCCACTTTTCCAGTCTAAAAATTGGTTTAAACCGTGGTAAAGAGAAATATAAAATTATCGAGCAAAAAGAGTGGTCCTACTTCGAAGTAGTCCTACTTCTTGAGTGTGTATCAAGCTGCTTTCACACCAGAAAAGAGATAGACTTGGAGAGAAAGAGGAATTAACAAGAAACAAAAAACAAACATGTTTAGCAGAGAGAGGTTTTGATCCTCGGAGCTCTGGGTTATGGGCCCAGCACGCTTCCTCTGCGCCACTCTGCTTTACACGAGACATGTGAGAGACTTGAAACGAATAGTTGTTTCACAAAACGCACCGAAATGGGATAATGATTTACTCGTTTATCAGCGCGATTAGGACGGTAATTAACACGATCGGGTTCACGAAAGTAGTCATGGCCGAGTGGTTAAGGCGATGGACTCGAAATCCATTGGGGTCTCCCCGCGCAGGTTCGAATCCTGCCGACTACGTAATACTCATATTTTATAACTTTTCTCAAAAAAAGTGTCCGAAATGAAAATAAGGCTCAAATGAATTATTAATTAGTGCGTGTTGATGGGATATTTTATGTTGTGTTTTGTTCGATGGGTTTTGGTACCTTTGTTGTTGTTGTTGTTGTTGTTGTCGTCGTCGTCGTTTTGATTTAAGGATGCTATCGTATCGATTTTCTTATGGAGAAAGCCGTTTCATTATTTTTTGTTGCTCACCTCGGCATTTAACGCCCTCGGTTGCCGGCCGTCATTGGCCAGTTTTTCTTTGTTATTAAAAAGGTGCACCCTCACCGAGGTAGTCGTGGCCGAGTGGTCAAGGCGATGGACTCGAACTCCATTGGGGTCTCCCCGCGCAGGTTCGAATCCTGTCGACTACGGTGTTCCAGTGCATTTTAATCCATTGATCTAAGTTTTGTTCCTGGGGATTTATTTTTATGTCTACAAACGTCCAGTGACCGTTCAAACTAATATGTAGGATGCAGGGTTTCTCAGTTCTTTCCTCATATCACACACGCGAAAAAAATTTGACAATTAAATATTTTCCATCGCATAATAACTAGTGGAAACCTCAGTGGGAAGTTCTTACTACCATATAATTACTGGTCCTTGAAACTAATTTGGCATCTTGCTTCATGAGAACAAATGTTGTGACGTAATAGAATAAATGTAAAAATAAAAAAAAAAACTAGCAGAGCGAGGTTTTGATCCTCTGACCTCTGGGTTATGGGCCCAGCACGCTGCCACTGCTCCACTATATTTGTCGTTCGAACGAATTCGACATAGCAGTTATGTTACCTATGTCGCTTTATTACATCAGTCGTTTGATAATAGGAAGATTTTGCAAAGACAATGCAACGTCAAATGAAAACGCAAAAGTGCACGGAAATGACTGAACGCAACTTCCGGTGCCTAATTTGCCAATCTTGCATTGGTCAAGTCACTTGTGTTTAGAACTGCGCGTTCCGTCGTCACTGTCATCGGATATTCTTTGCTAAATCTGTCCCTTTTGCATTGCTGTGGTAAAATAATTTCAGAGTTTCAGAAGAAAAGAGGCATTCAGCAAATGCAGTCCTACTTCTTGAGTGTGTATCTAAGCTGCTTTCACACCAGAAAAGTGATAGACTTGGAGAGAAAGAGGAATTAACAAGAAACAAAAAACAAACATGTTTAGCAGAGAGAGGTTTTGATCCTGGGACCTCTGGGTTATGGGCCCAGCACGCTTCCTCTGCGCCACTCTGCTTTACACGAGACATGTGAGAGACTTGAAACGAATAGTTATTTCACAAAACGCACCGAAATGGGATAATGATTTACTCGTTTATCAGCGCGAATAGGACGGTAATTAACACGTTCGGGTTCACGAAAGTAGTCGTGGCCGAGTGGTTAAGGCGATGGACTCGAAATCCATTGGGGTCTCCCCGCGCAGGTTCGAATCCTGTCGACTACGGTGTTCCAGTGCATTTTAATCCATTGATCTAAGTTTTGTTCCTGGGGATTTATTTTTATGTCTACAAACGTCCAGTGACCGTTCAAACTAATATGTAGGATGCAGGGTTTCTCAGTTCTTTCCTCATATCACACACGCGAAAAAAATTTGACAATTAAATATTTTCCATCGCATAATAACTAGTGGAAACCTCAGTGGGAAGTTCTTACTACCATATAATTACTGGTCCTTGAAACTAATTTGGCTTCTTGCTTCATGAGAACAAATGTTGTGACGTAATAGAATAAATGTAAAAAAAAAAAAAAAAACAAACTAGCAGAGCGAGGTTTTGATCCTCTGACCTCTGGGTTGTGGGCCCAGCACGCTGCCGCTGCTCCACTATATTTGTCGTTCGAACGAATTCGACATAGCAGTTATGTTAGCTATGTCGCTTTATTACATCAGTCGTTTGATAATAGGAAGATTTTGCAAAGACAATGCAACGTCAAATGAAAACGCAAAAGTGCACGGAAATGACTGAACGCAACTTCCGGTGCCTAATTTGCCAATCTTGCATTGGTCAAGTCACTTGTGTTTAGAACTGCGCGTTCCGTCGTCACTGTCATCGGATATTCTTTGCTAAATCTGTCCCTTTTGCATTGCTGTGGTAAAATAATTTCAGAGTTTCAGAAGAAAAGAGGCATTCAGCAAATGTAGTCCTACTTCTTGAGTGTGTATCTAAGCTGCTTTCACACCAGAAAAGTGATAGACTTGGAGAGAAAGAGGAATTAACAAGAAACAAAAAACAAACATGTTTAGCAGAGAGAGGTTTTGATCCTCGGACCTCTGGGTTATGGGCCCAGCACGCTTCCTCTACGCCACTCTGCTTAACATGAGACATGTGAGAGACTTGAAACGAATAGTTATTTCACAAAACGCACCGAAATGGGATAATGATTTACTCGTTTATCAGCGCGAATAGGACGGTAATTAACACGTTCGGGTTCACGAAAGTAGTCGTGGCCGAGTGGTTAAGGCGATGGACTCGAAATCCATTGGGGTCTCCCCGCGCAGGTTCGAATCCTGCCGACTACGTAATACTCATATTTTATAACTTTTCTCAAAAAAGTGTCCAAAATGAAAATAAGGCTCAAATGAATTATTAATTAGTGCGTGTTGATGGGATATTTTATGTTGTGTTTTGTTCGATGGGTTTTGGTACCTTTGTTGTTGTTGTTGTTATTGTTGTTGTTGTTGTTGTTGTTGTCGTCGTCGTCGTTTTGATTTAAGGATGCTATCGTATCGATTTTCTTATGGAGAAAGCCGTTTCATTATTTTTTGTTGCTCACCTCGGCATTTAACGCCCTCGGTTGCCGGCCGTCATTGGCCAGTTTTTCTTTGTTATTAAAAAGGTGCACCCTCACCGAGGTAGTCGTGGCCGAGTGGTCAAGGCGATGGACTCGAAATCCATTGGGGTCTCCCCGCGCAGGTTCGAATCCTGTCGACTACGGTGTTCCAGTGCATTTTAATCCATTGATCTAAGTTTTGTTCCTGGGGATTTCTTTTTATGCCCACAAACGTCCAATGACCGTTCAAACTAATATGTAGGATGCAGGGTTTCTCAGTTCTTTCCTCATATCACACACGCGAAAACATTTGCCAATTAAATTTTTTCCATCGCATAATAACTAGTGGAAATCTCAGTGGGAAGTTCTTACTACCATATAATGACTGGTCCTTGAAACTAATTTGGCTTCTTGCTTCATGAGAACAAATATAAAAAAAATTAATGTAAAAAAAAAAATTAGCAGAGCGAGGTTTCGACCATCGTACCCCTGGGTTATGGCCCAGCACGCTTCCTCTGAGCCACTCTGCTTGCCGTTGGAACGAATGCGACATAGCAGTTATGTTACCTATGTCAATTTATTACATCAGTCGTTTGATAATAGGAAGATTTATCAGACAACGCAACGTCAAATGAAAACGCGAAAGTGGGCGGAAAGTACTGAACGCGGCATCCGGTGCCTAATTTGCTTTTCTAGCATTGGTCAAGTCAGCGTTTAGATCTGCGCGCGCCGTTGTCACTGTCGTCGAGTATTCTTTGCTAAATCTGTCTAATATCCGACACACAAAGGTTTCTCTTTTGCATTGCTGTTTTATTTCGTCTTCATCCTATGTTTTCTTGTTCATGTATCTTGTCACTTTAATGTTTTAAGTTTATTTTTTAATCTTGCATCATTGTAACAGCTCTTTTGGTTGTAAAGTTAATAAATAAATAAATAAATAAATAAGTAAAATAATTTTAGAGCAGGAGAAGAAAAGAGGCATTCAGCAAATGTAGTCCAACTTTTTGAGTGTGTGTCAAAGCTGCTTTCACATCAGAAAAGAGATGGACATGGAGAGATAGAGGAATGAAAATGAAAAAACAAAAAAACAAAATGAATAGCCGAGCGAGGTTTTTCAGAAGTGAAGAAATATACCATTTCTTACGCGATCAGTACGCTGAAATAATATACATAGAATTAAACAACTAAACAAACACAGAAATTGAATCCACTTTTCCAGTGTAAAAATTGGTTTAGACAATGGTAAAGAAAACTATAAAATTATCGAAGAGAAAAAGTGTTCCGTAGCAGAGCGAGGTTTGGATCCTCGTACCTCTGGGTTATGGGCCCAGCAAGCTCCCGCGGCGCCACTCTGCTTCACGTCGGAGACTTGGAAAGAATAGTTATTTTAGAGAAACGCATCGGAATGATTTACTCGTTTATCAGGGAAGGTGGTTCGAAGAAGTGAAGAAATATACCATTTTTTGCGCGAACAGCAAGCTGAAGAAATATAAATTGAATTAAACCACCAAACAAACAAAAAAGGAGAGATTTGGCAAGAATAGTTAGTTTAGTGAAACGCACCGGAGTGATTACTCGTTTATCAGGGAAGGTGGTCCGAAGAAGTGAAGAAATATACCATTTCTTGCGCGACCAGCAAGCTGAAGAAATATAAATTGAATTAATCCACCAAACCAAAAAAAAAGGAAGAAACTGAAACCACTTTCCAGTCTAAAAATTGCTTTAAACCATATCAATACGATGAAGGAATATAAATAGAATTAAACAACCAAATGAAAATAGAAATTGAACCCACTTTTCCAGTCTAAAAATTGGTTTAAACCGTGGTAAAGAGAAGTATAAAATTATCGAGCAAAGAGAGTGTTTCGTAGCAGAGCGAGGTTTTGATCATCGGACCTAGGTCCCAGCGCGGTTCCACTGCGCCACTCCGCTTCAGTGCTATCAGAAAGATATTTTTAAATGTCATTACTATGTAACAACACCTGATTCACTGTTGTTGTTAACCAATTACATGGGGAAACCGGTCAGTCCATCGTTTGCGTAAGTGGTAAGCTCTGCGGTACACAAAATTCCAAATTGCAAAATTCTGTTCGAAATTTACATTTATCATTTGTGCGATTCTCCTCCGTTCCACCATCAATGCTCCACTGGAATATTAATAAAAGATATTGGTATGGCCACAACTATGCAACTAGTTTTCTAATTTGCCTTGTAATTTTCAACTGTTTTCACACCCACTGAAAAAGAAAAAAGTGTTATAATTGGGGTCAGAACCGCTCTCTGCTTAAAATGTCCAGTAAAGGAAGCGTTGTTACACCATAGTCCCACTTAAGAATTAATACTTTTTGTTTCGAGTGAAGCAGAGTGGCGCAGTGGAAGCGTGCTGGGCCCATAACCCAGAGGTCCGAGGATCAAAACCTCGCTCTGCTATTTTTTGTATACATTTACTCTTTTACGTCACAACATTTCTTCTGATCAAGGAAGCATCCAAATTATTTTGAAAGACGGCCAGAAGTTCTGAGAACTTCTAATTCAGATTTCCACCCATAACTGTGCGATGGAAAATATTTATTTGTCAAGTTTTTCGCGTTTGACATTAAAAAACAACTGCTGCCCATTTGTAAGGAAGAACTGCATCCAACAGCAACATTAAAAAAGTTAAATAGAATAAATGAAAAACAAACGAGAAAAATTGCTAATTCAATTTAAGAACAAACAGGAGCGTATAATGTTAACAACCAGGAAAAAAATTCTAGCAGAGCGAGGTTTTGATCCTCGGACCTCTTGGTTATGGGCCCAGCACGCTTCCGCTGCGCCACTCTGTTTCAAACGAAACAACAACTATTAATTCTTAAATGTGAATATGGTGTAACAACGCTTCCTTTACTGGACATTTTCAGCAGTGAAAACAGTTACAAGGCAAATTAGAACACTAATTCCATAGTTGTGGAAATTCAGTGGAAAATTGATGGTGGAACGATGGAGAATCGCACCAACGCGATAAATGCAAACTTCGGACAGACGTTTACAATTTAGAATTTTGTGTAGCACAGATATACCAATTAGGCAAACGATGGACTGACCAGTTGCGCCATGTAATTGGTAAACAACCACAGTGAACCAGGTGGAGCGAGGAAGCGTGCTGGACCCATAACCCAGAGGTCCGAGGATCAATTGCAAAAGCACGCTCTGCTAAGGAGCACTCCTTTTCCTCGATAAATTTATAGTTTTCTTTTCGTTTAAACCAATCATTAGATTTGAAAATTGGTTTCTTCACCGTACTGAACGTGCAAAAATTGAATATATGTCTTCACTTCTGCGTACTTTTCACTCTGATAAATGAGTAAATCATTATTACATTTCTGTGCGTTTCTCTAAAATAACTATTCTTTACAACTTTCCCACGTGAAGCAGAATGGCGCAGCAGAGGCGTGCTGGACCCATAACCCAGAGGTCCGAGGACACTACGATGGGATGCGAAACACACATGCATATCAAGTTAAAGTTGAACGTCAAAAAAATAAACGTCTCCAAGAGACCGAACAGTTTTCGAATGAATGTGTAAAATCAGAGAACTTAAGATCACAGTATACGTTACCGATGTCACTTTATTGCATCAGTCATTTGATAACAACCGACACACAAAGATTTCTCTTTTGCATTTAATACTGTGGTAAAATATTTTTAGAGTTGTAGAAGGCGGAAAGAAGCATTCAGAAAATGTAGTACAAACTGCTTTCACACCAGAAAAGAGACTTGGAGAAAAAGAGATAAAAATTATTAGCAGAACGATGTTAAGATCCTCGGACCTCTGACATTATTCTCGCTAACCGAGTAAACCATCCACACCAGACATTCGTTAACTTCTCGTGTGACGCAGAGTGGCGCAGTGGAAGCGTGCTGGGCCCATAACTCAGAGGTCCTAGGATCAAAACCTCGCTCTGCTAGACATTTTTTTCTTTTGATTATTTGAGTCAGTCTTAACATTACACCTTCCTGCAGCCTTAAAACAATTTTAAATTGAATCATGATAAACAAGCGCTTTCCATTTTTGTTTCATTCTAATCTATTCTACCGTTTTGCTTACTTTGTTGTTTAACCTTTATTGCTTCTGACTGTGTTGGCAATTGAAAGAAAACATTCTTCGTTCTAGTGACATCTCGCTTAAGAAACCGAGCACACGATCATTGCAAGCTCAGTTTTCTTCATACGGAACATTTGCAATGTTTCCCTTGAAACAAATTTTTGTAGAAAAAAAAAGGTCTTCTCGCTAGATCGTATTAAAGATTGTCTTGGCATTAATTTTGATAAAGTAAACCGGGCGTTCTAACGACATAGTGCTATTCGAAATAACTGTTTCGCTTTATGAGACACAGAGTGGCGCAGAAAAAATGTGGTGTACCCTTAACCCACCTGATCTTTGGTTTATCGGCCCTGCATGCCTCCTTCCCTCTATCGAAGCAACATCGCAAGTAAACGAGGTTTTAAAGCCAAGAGCCGAGCGGTTAGAGCGCCGGACTTGTAATCCGGAGGCCCCGCGGGTTCAAGTCCCGCTCTAGCTCTGCCGAGCTTGTAAATAGCCAACTAGTTCACCTTATGCCAGTTGGGTTTCTTAATCATGTTATGTTTATTTGAACTACTTGTTTCATATATATATTTGCTCGGCTCTACTAAACTTTGTGAGCTATAAACACTGCCCCGAGGGTAAATAAAGGTCATTTATTTTTATTTGTTACTGAAGTACATGACAATTCATTTCACCTTGATTCCGTTTTGAGTTCTTTGGCCATTGTTGCATAAATAGGGCCGACCATACGTTCCAAGGACAGTTAAGAAGTTTATAAGGAAGACTAACGCGAGCTAATGAAAAGGGTTACACTCAGAGAACCCTTGCTTGTATCTGTTGCGTCAAGCGGCAGAGGCATACACACTAGGTCCCTGCAAGAGGAAATGAGGGACAGAGAGGGAGACACCCAGTTTGTCCCTTGGGATATGTGAATTTCAGTTGTTATTTTTAGATGTCACAGAAATGGAAGTCTGTTTCCAGGGACGTCCGCAAAGTCAGCAGGCACGCTTGATTACGAGAAATTCAAAACAGCGTTCCGTGTGGAATTACACTTTGTTGACGAAAGCGAGTTTCAGAAGCAAGGAAAATGGCATATTTTAACCGAAAGCCCGGAGCTGGGATAGATTCCACGATTTCTTGTGCATCTAATGGACGAAGAATACGACTTCGAGCAAGCATTTGAGTTAGACAGTGATTCTTTAGTCCCATTAGACCGTATACTAGACGTACGGTCAAATAGGAATCTGCTGCTCCCTCTGGTCTCACTTCGAGCGGTGGAAGCGACCGTCAGCGTTTACAGAGAGGAAGCCCCGATATTTCCAGGCGGCGCAAGAGAAGTGAAATCGACAGGGGAACAAAAACGGAAACGACTCTAGTGGTAAACAAAGGAAAAACACTCGTCCCACAGCGGGTAGAAATACCGATCCGAGCGCAGCATCGACATCGCGCAACTTGACATTGAAGAAAGAAGGCAGGAAAGGAAAAGCAACAAATCGTGGTGGGAAGAAAACTGCGAATATGTTGACCAAAAAAGAGCTGGATGGCCTCTGTCACCATCAAGCTAGAGAAAAAGCGTCCCATGCGTTGGAATTTTGTATGAGAGCGCCTGAGTCAACAGTACATTGCAAAACATTACGAATCGCATTGAACGCTTATTCAAGAAATACTTGATGTTTGGTACAACTCTTCGGTCTGCTTGCTGTAATGTTTGAAGGCCACTAAGGCCACGAACTCACGGACTAAACTAAGCGTTCAACTTAACTCAACCGAACATACACAATCTCACACGCTAGGTCACATGACACCCAGTTTCCCGCGCTAAGGAAGTCCCGGATGTATGCATGAACACTACACCCTTCCCCCTGTTCCGCTTTAAGACTCCTACACAGATAATGCAACTACTACAAAGTCAATGTCACAGTTAGCTGGTGACATAGTCACCCAGTCTTTTTGGGGGTCGGGTCACTCTCCCCGATCTCCATGGCCCAGGTTCTACCTTAGCTGGACTCCGGTTTCTCTTGTCTACATAATCTGCACCCCTCTGTTTGTGTTCTGTATCTCGGTCCCTCACCTGCTGGTAAGTCGGCTCATCAGACTTATCAAATTCGGTTAGCTCGGGCAACTTAGTTGACAGTTCCCTCCCATACAGCAGTTCTGCTGGACTCCTACCAGTCGTGGTATGTGGAGTGGAACGATAGGCTAGGAGGTACTTGTTCAACTCAGATCTCCAATCTTTCTTCTCTGCTTGGGCTGCCCTCATGGCCTTCAACAGTGAACGGTTTTGTCTTTCAACTTCCCCATTTGCTCTTGGCCACAATGGTGTGGCCAGTCTATGTTTGATGCCCATTTCATTTAGGTACTTTTCCATCTCTGCGGATACCAGGTTAGCTCCATTGTCAATCCTCAAGGTAAAGGGAACTCCATATCTGGCAAACTGCTTGTCTAGACATTTGACAATCACCTGAGACGTCGTAGAGTGAATCACATCAGCTTCCACCCAGCGGGTGAAGTAGTCCACTAAGACTAGAAAGTGTTCTCCTGATGGTAGGGGCCCCAGTAAATCCAATGCTAAATCTTGCCATGGTTTCTCTGGCAGCTGTGTCGTTTTCACAGGTGGAGTTACAGTCGCTTTTGTGACAGCTTGACACCCGTAACACGCTCGGCACTTCTGCTCTGCATCCTTGTCCACACCTGGCCACCACACTTTAGACCTGAGCCTCTCCTCCATTTTCACGATTCCTTGATGGCCCTCGTGTGCCAGATCAAGGACTCTCTGTCTCAGTACTTTCGGAATAACGATTCTCGTACCGCGCAAGATGACATGACCAATAAAGGTCAGTTCGTTACGCACACACACATATAGCTTTGCGGCCCTCTCCCAGTTTCCAGTAACAAGGCAACTGCGTACCGCTTGCAACTCCTCGTCCTCTGCGGAGGCACTCTCAATTTCCTGAATCTTAAGCGCTACAGGCACGGCGTTTATGGCAACCATTCGGACATGCTCGTCATCATAGCGATATTTCTCTGATGCGGGAATCTTTGTCAAACGTGATAGGGCGTCTGCAATGTTGTCTCGAGAGGCGACACGGCATATCTTGTAATTGTAAGGCTGCAATCTCAGTACCCAACGTTCTATGCGAGCTGAAGGTTTGGACCCTCTCAAGGCCTCATGGTCTGTCACTAAATCGAAGGTCTGCAATCCGTACAGATATAAGTTGAAACGCTCACAAGCCCACACCAGTGCCAGGGCTTCCTTTTCTGTTTGGCTGTATCTTCTCTCCACGCTACTAAGGCTTCTGCTAGCATAACAAACTGCCCGGCTTTCCCCATCCTTCTCCTGGACCAAAACCGCTCCTAGGCCCACAGGACTCGCATCAGCAATCACTCGTGTGTGTGCTTCTTTGTCAAAATATGCAAGAACAGGTGCACTGGCTAACTGCTGTTTCAGTTCCTGAAATGATTTTTCTTGTTCACTGCTCCATACGAAAGGCACTCCCAGCCTAGAGATTGCTCTGAGGGATTCTGCAAGGGTTGCGAAGTTGGGGATGAAACGCGCACTAAAGCCTACCATCCTGAGGAAGCTTCTGACTTCTGTCGGCGTCGTAGGGCGACTTGCCTCAAGCACAGCACGGACCTTCTCTTCTGTCGGACCAATGCCGTATTTTGACACTAGGAGCCCTATGAAGACCACCTTATCCATGTGAAATTCGCATTTCTCAGCGTTGAGGGTTAGATTCTTCTCCTCTAATCTTTGAAACACTTTGTGAAGACTCTGGTCATGCTCTTCAATACTCTCTCCATGCACAATCAAATCATCTGCGATATTCTGGACCCCATCGCTATCTGACACTACTTGTCTTATTATCTGCTGATACTTCTCGGGGGAGGAGTTGACTCCGAAACTCAATCTCTTGTATCGAAACAAGCCATCGTGCGTGCCAAATGTGGTAATGTCTCGGGATTCCTTATCTAACTCAATCTGGTGAAAGCCCAGACGAAGATCTAGCTTTGAAAACACTGAGCTGCCGTTGAGGTTTTCCAGCAATTCGTCAACAGTTGGCATTGGTATACTCTCACGTACAATAGCTTCGTTTGCTTTACGCGTGTCCACACACAGTCTGATATCTCCTGATGACTTTGGCGCAACCACCACAGGACATATCCATGAAGTCGGCTCGTCTACCCGCTCAACAATATCTTTACTTATCAGGTCCTCAACCTTCTTAGTTACTTTTCTCTCGCAACGCGAAGGGGACTCTCCTCGGCTTCTGGGCTACAGGTTTCACGTCCGGGTCAACGTGTAATTTAAGCTTGTAGTCTTTCAGCTTGCCAATTCCATCGAAAACCTTTGGGTATTTTGCCTGAAGAGCTGAAGCCAAATCTTTGCCAACCACGTTACACTCTGATCCACTGCTGACATTCAGACCAATGCGAAGAAGCCCAAGCTCCTTTGAAGTCACGTGGCCCAGAAGACACCTTCCACTCTTGGTAATCACGAAATGTGAATTTATCTTCTTATCTCCAACCAACAGCTCAACCCTAGTTTGACCAATGACCTCCAATTCCTTTCCACCATATGAATACAACTGCTTGTGGCAGTTCTCCATTTTCAGATTAAGGCCTTGGGCCTTAAGTTCCTCGTACTTACTCAGCTCCATAAGGTTGATCATTGAGCCCGAATCAATAAGTACCTTTGTTCCAATGCCATTAACAAAAATGTCTGGTTGTATGACTGGTTGTATGACATGTTTCTTCTTGAATCTCAGTGACCGTGAATGCAAAGGCACAGTTCTCTTCATCATCTGATACTTCTTGATTCCCACAAAGTTAACAATGTGGCGTGAGCGTCTACCAGAATCCCCTGTCGCTCGCTGGTTCTACCTCTAGCTGTATTACTGTCGCTCGCTGGTTCTACCTCTAGCTGTATTACTGTCGCTCGCTGGTTCTACCTCTAGCTGTATTACTGTCGCTCGCTGGTTCTACCTCTAGCTGTATTACTGTCGCTCGCTGGTTCTACCTCTAGCTGTATTACTGTCGCTCGCTGGTTCTACCTCCAGCTGTATTACTGTCGCTCGCTGGTTCTACCTCTAGCTGTATTACTGTCGCTCGCTGGTTCTACCTCTAGCTGTATTACTGTCGCTCGCTGGTTCTACCTCTAGCTGTATTACTGTCGCTCGCTGGTTCTACCTCTAGCTGTATTACTGTCGCTCTCTCCTCGACAACACAAAGCAAAATGGCCTTACCTTCCACACTTTGAACACCTTCTTCCTTTCGCGGGGCAGTTCATATCCCTGCTGAAATGTCCCTCTCTTCCGCAATTCTAACACTTCCTACTTCTCTCATTTGCTCTTCGCTGTTGCTCCTTGACTGCGTTGACACTGTCTCCCTCGACCTGCTGTGGGGTTGCTGTTATGTTTGTCGCCTGTCGACCAGTTGCTTCCCAAGCACGAGCTTTATCCAAAGCTTCTTCCAGCGTAATATTTCTCTGTTCTAATAGCTTCCTCTTTAGATCGAAATCCGTTAGCTTCTCAATCAGCTGATCCCTCAAATTATCGTTTAAACTAGTCCCGAAATTGCAATGCCGAGCTTGTTTTCTTAATCGAACCATAAACTGGTCAGCGGTCTCCCCTTCCCTTGGTGTCAATTGACGAAAAACATGGCGTTCATAGGAAATATTTTCCTCCACTCGAAAGTAGGAATCTAATTTGCGAATTGCGATTTTGTACGCGTCGTCGCCAGTGTCTGGTATGGAACAGGGATCTGCCAATTCCTCGAAAATGTCCTGTACTTCCATCCCGGTGAAATCTTGCGAGCATTATCGATGCCCTTTCCCTCGGCATAGTATTCAAACGCATGCTTGCATTTGCGCCACTTCTCCGCTACCTGTGAAGCTGAGCCAGACAAATCCATCGGCATTAAACCCTTGCCGGCCATCCTCGTCGCCAATGTAATGGTTGAAGGCCACTAAGGCCGCGAACTCACGGACTAAACTAAGCGTTCAACTTAACTCAACCAAACATACACAATCTCACACGCTAGGTCACCTGACACCAATTTCCCGCGCTAAGGAAGTCCCGGATGTATGCATGAACACTACACTTGCGTTTTTTGACAAACATATTTTTCAACTCTTTAACCGCTATTCGAGGACTTCTTCTCCATGCTTTTCTACCAAGGTAAAAAGAAGCAGAGGTGTCATCTTTTGTTTTAGCTCAACAGCTAATCATCACAAAGCTTTCGCTTTCTCTTTTTACTTTGCGGTATGGAATTATCTGAAACATTTTCGGCAATTTCTGGGTAATTTGTACCCGGTACACTTTCACTGCGGTCATTTTCAATATTGATTCCAAAATGTGGACGCCTGAAAATTCCATTTGATAAAGCCATACTGAATATTTAACAGCCGCCATTACACAATGCCTAGTTGGTACGCTCCGATGACTTCTGACGTCGTTCTCAATAGTTGCGGACGTCCAGGGAAACCGACTTCCGTTTTGAAGAGCACCTAAAAATAACTTAAGTGAAATTCACATATCCCGGCCAGCGCCCCTACTCTCCCTCTCTGTCCCTAATTTTCTCTTGGTCCCTAGTAACGTTTCGTACGAAATATACCGCATATAAACGTATACACTCCCGTGAAATCCATAGTGACATTCGAAAATAACCATTTCACTTCATGGGACACGGAGTGGCTCAGTTATAATGTGGTGTACCCAGGACTTATCGGATCTGGGGTCCAAAACGATCGACATTGAAGAGACGTTTACTCAACAAATCGTGTATTGAAATGCTAATCGGGCTGATAGAAATGGTAACTGATCCACAAAATACTGAACCAAATACTGAGTTATTTGAGTAAAAGTAATCGTTTTCGCTCTTGATATGTCAATAAGGGCTGCGAATTGGGGGAGGTGTTTGAATGAGATTGGCGTTTACTTGAGTGCATTTGATGTCTGTTACACACTTTCTGTTCTGTTTTGTACTTGCACAGGCTGTTCGTGTGACGCAGGTGGATCTATCAGCCAATCGTGTAACCCTATCACCGGAGCATGTACGTGTTTACGGGGTGTAGGTGGACCCCAGTGTGACAGGTGTGTTTCAGACGTAAACTAAGCTGACGACTTAGAGTAGAACATCTTCGGAGGTCGTAGGTTAACCTGGAAGAAATCTTGTAGCAATCAGCGCCAGCTCTTGGTTTTAAATATATCGCAGAGTGTATTGGATGATAATCTTCGGAAAGTCGTAGGTTAATCTTCGGGAATTATCAGGTAATCCACGGCAACCTTTGACTCCCGCCAGGTCTCATCTATTAAAGTTATGTAGGTCTGTCACCCTTACAAGTCATTTTGTGGTAATATCAAGGCAGAAGTCTCACCATTTTGATCAGTCAGATTGTATAAAATTATATATCCCTCAGTTTTCATTTCAGATCATTTTACATTGCAAAATTAAGTGCAATCAATCCACCTACTCTTGTTCCACAGTTGAGTCAGGATTGGAAGAACCGGGCTACAGACCCTCATCAAAACTTTGGGTCGTTTGTTACGGGAGCTAAACAAGGATTCGAGAGAGAATAATCTAATTGTTTTAGTATAAATATACTAGTCGTTTAACACTAAAGAAGTAAATTAATTAAATCCTCCTCGCAGACACTAGATACTTAACAGAACAAAACAAACATTAGATTTCGTTGGACTAAAATTTTTATATCTGTCCCCGTTTTTCTCTGTAGGGTTTTATCAGACATCTTCTACTACCCCACACTTCACCAGTATAAAATAGAACTCGAGGACGGACGTACTGAAAATGACAGACCAGCCTACTACAGGCACAGTGCCAGTGAGTTCCCAGGATTCTCATGGCTTGGATATGTAGTGTTTTCGCATTCTCAGGTAATTGTGTGATAGTAGTAATATGGCTTTGGAATTAGCCTTTTATCTATAGAGACCATGCTGAATAGATATACTAAAACTAAATAAAATCGGCCATTTCACTGTAACCATTCACCCAATTTCATATTTACCGTTCAATTTTTGTTTTGGAACATCTTAAGCTGTCTATATTAATTCACACTCTGATAAGTCATGCTTTAGGATTAATGCATTCAAAACATAAAATCGTCGATTTCCTTGAAGTTTAAGAGCTGGTTTTGTGGACCGGCGAAACTGTGAACTAGTCTGAAAGGGAAGCTAATCAGGGTGCATTTTTCCCACAGAATTCCATGTACATAATGATCGACGTTCCGCGCACAAGCAAATACCAGTTGATATTTCATTACATGCTGAGCCGGTATGCACCTGTCACGGCATTGGTGAAATTTATCCCCACACTAGATTCTGGTAAGTGTCCGTCTGCTTATGTTGGTTGCCTTTTGTGTGAGTATGGTTTTATTACGAGCTGAAAACAAGCACTCGAAATTAGCATAGCCTACAATGGCTGAATAGTCAGAAATATGTAATAAAAAGTAGGCAGAAATGGACCAAGCTACCCCCTTAAAGTGCACCTTACCCCAAAATATTTTTTTTCGCCTATATAAAATTCTTTTATCCTTTCCAGAAGCATGTGTCCTTTATTTCCAGTTTTGGAGTTTTTTATTGTCTTGAAAACGTATGATATAATTTAGGGGCGTGGGTTTATTCCTGATTTGACGTTACAAACTGCTTTGTATGCATATTTACAAAGACTTACTGCGATGCAAATCAGTTTGTGACGTCAAATCAGCCGAAATAGACCCATGCTCCTTCTGACTCGGTCGTGTGACAGTTGATGGCTAAGTTTCTTAACTTTTACAGCCTGTAAAATGTCAAGATTTGGTTTATAATGGCGCTAAATGGCGCAATGCGTTTCAAACAGGTGCAATGATTTATTTTAGAGAAAAATATTTTGGGGTTATAGGTGCACTTTAAGGTCTAAGCTAAACTTGGTAAGTTAGGATTATATGGGTTAACAGACGTCCTTATAGGCAAAGCGACCTCGTTATAAGGAAAGTGACTACCTTTTGGGCAAATTAAGCTGCCACAACCAGGGTAAAGAGACCTTGTACTAGTAATGATCCCCTTGTCAGTAAAGAGATCATTTTATGGACAAAGATATCAACGTATGCATACATTTATGCCTTTGTGGACAAATCAACCTCCATCTGGCCTGGGATCATATGCACCAACTGATCGACCGCCATTTAGCAGTAATAATTAATAATAATTTAGAACTTATATAGCGCATTTTCCATGTGAATATGATCAAATGCGCTTTACAAGCAGATGAAATTGGAATTTGGAAAAATAAACCCTCATAGACCATATGGGAAAATCGACAACATTATGAGCAAATCAGCCGCCATGTGGGCTACTCGATCACCATGCGGGGCGCCCTCGGGTAATTTCAGGGAAAACTGCTTTGCCCGCCTTTGCTAGCTTGCTTACATTTCACTCGTTACTCCTTGACCATTATATGGGAAATCAACTACCTTTTGGACAAATCAGAACCATCATATGGGCAAATCCACCGTCATTTGGGCCAAGCCATCACCAATAAGGGAAGCATTAGTTTAAGGTCGAAGTAACTAAACAAAATTTTCATGAGTCACTAGGCCTCTACTAAGATTCGACTTCTTACTTTTGCAGCTCCATTCCCTTCTGGCCCAGCAAGAGAACAAATCCTGGATGTTCGGTTTCGATCAACAGCCTCGTGGATCTTCGCTAGCTCTGAGTTTCTAGTGGTTATGGATAACTGGGGAGATACCCAGCAAATTATGCTGAGTCGGGGAAAGTGGAAGCTGACAGTTGCGGTACCTGCGTCTGACCTCTTTGTGGTATGTGTCTTGTTTGTTTGTTTGTTGATCCAAGTCGAAGATGTTCTCTTCAATTGATTTCATTTCGGCCGCCCATTTTCAATTCATTGTGTGCCTGCGGGGAGCAGGGATGGCACAGTGGTGAGAACACTCGCCTTCCACCAATGTGGCCCGGGTTCGATTCCCGGACTCGGCGTCATAAGTGGGTTGAGTTTGTTGCTGGTTCTCTTCTCTGCTCCGAGAGGTTATTCACCGGGTTCTCCGGTTTTCCCCTCTCCACAAAAACCAACATTTCCAATTTCATCTGCTTGTAAAGCGCATTTGATCATATACACATGGAAAATGCGCTATATAAGTTCTAAATTACTATTATTATTATTATTATTGAAATTCAAGGTTTTAGAAACAACAAACAGACAAACAAAAGAATGACAGGAGTTTGATAAATGTACTGCAACTGGATCCGAAAACCTCGTGAAAGGATTGAAAATATTTCAGAATGAAAAACGATCGGAAATCCGGAGGTTATCTTGTCTCACAAAATGTTTGGGGAAGGGGTGGGAGCGTCGGGTATATTGCTTCTCCTCTTTTTCTCGTTGCCCTTGATAACACAACGTCTTCATACAGGAAATAGCCAGCAAGATTATTTTTCGGTAACCTTTCTTTATGACATGGGTGTTATATCTGTGAATGCAATAAGGGACACCCAGGTCCTACCGAAAAAAGCGGGAGCTGTTGAAGAGCCTTTCTTAATAGTCGGGAGTAAGACGAAGGGAACTTGGGTAAGCTGAATTGCAGATAACGTTCAGGTCCGACAAGTAGGTTCCTGAATTAGTTTATTATTTATTGGAGGTTTATTTTTTCTTAGAAAACGGCTTGACCAGCGTGTTACAAAAAACATATAGGGCTTTAGAAATCACCTTTGAAATCCATATAACTTGCGATTCTGGTGGGAAATAGTTTCTGGGGTTGGTAAGCTATGGCAATCTTGGCCAATAAATTGAACGAATTCTCCCTTCGACTGCACGAGAGTTTTGTCCGTAATGTGAACGTATAATTTACAGAAATAGCTATAGACAAATAATGTAAAAACTAAACTATTTTTGTTTCTTTCTACTGTGCATTTTAGGACTACCTTGTGCTTCTACCGCAAGAGTATTACAGACCTCGAAATCTGGCAATGCAAGTTTCCAAACCCTGTACGCTGAGCAGAGATGATAAATACTGTGTTTACTTCACCTACCCTACCCTGAAGCACCCTGGGTTTGTCACCATCCAGGCAGAAGATAACTCGGTCTTTGGTGGAATACGACGAAACCAGCGAGCAGGGGATATTCCCTTTCGAGGCCTCTTATTGAGTGGCTCACGGGTAAGTGGCTTTAGTTAGTTTGTTAAATCACTGAAAACGTGTTTTAAAATTAAAGGAAGGTACATAACGTGAGCGCCGGGCAAAGGCCCTGCTGAAAGTAAGGCCCACCATCGAATAAAAGAAATTCAACATCACCATCGTCATCGTCATCAACATCATCATTACCGCCATCATCATCGTTATCATTGTCATCAAAATCCTTGTTATATGCATAAGCATAAATATTAGCAAAGACGTATGCGAAATGGTAATAGCCGATCATTGCTCATAACTCAAACATGTTGAAACAAGACGTATCTTGCAGGGGGTGACACTTACCAGTAGTTCAACTGACAAACCTGTGGCCCTCGAAATTCCGTATCGAATATTCAACGCCGGAATAGGAATTTGCCGGAAATTGTTGGTATTTGAGGAAAGGGGAAAACCGGAGTACCCGAAGAAAAAACGGGTTTTTTTTCTAAAATTTTACAACAGAAACTAGAATTGGAAACACACGAATACCTAAATTAATTGAAACGAAACGATAAATAATATTCAGGAATATTTTATTAATATTGATGGCGGCGATTTTAATTTTAATTTAGGCACGTTTTCTTTCGCACTCGTATATTACTCTTTGCTATTAACTAATCATGCACCTGCTCCGAATTTTGGCTCGAATTTTGGTAATGCGTTTTGGAAAATTCGTCTAGAATTAGGAATGAACTTAATTTTTAATATTGGAGACGCTATACAGCACTATGGCAAGCCGTTGCTGCCAAAAGCCTATCGAGTTGTAAATCCTGGTCCAAATGTCTTTCAATATCATCGAGTTAGAAAAGTTACATGGTCAGTTTTTGAATTGCATGGTCGAGTTCTGGAGAACCATGGTTGAGTTGCATTTTGAAAGTTTGAGTTCTCGCTAGCGAGTTTTTATATTCTCGCTAGCGAGTTTTCAATTTCTCGCTAGCGAGTTTTTAAATTCTCGCTAGCGAGTTTTCAATTTCTCGCTAGCGAGTTTTTAAATTCTCGCTAGCGAGTTTTCAATTTCTCGCTAGCGAGTTTTGAATTTCTCGCTAGCGAGTTTTCAATTTCTCGCTAGCGAGTTTTCAATTTCTCGCTAGCGAGTTTTTAAATTCTCGCTAGCGAGTTTTCAATTTCTCGCTGGCGAGTTGTCAATTTCTCGCTAGCGAGATTTCAAATTCTCGCTAGCGAGTTTTCAATTTCTCGCTAGCGAGTTTTTCAATTTCTCCCTAGCGACCGACTATTGGTTCGAAAATTGATCAAAGGGCCCTTGAAGCCAGCTCATTCACGTAGTGGCTAAGTGCATGCATTCGGGTATTCATTGCTGCTGTAGTCTGATGCGATTTCAATACAGGTTTGCAACATGAGGTGAAATAGTAAGGCAGAGCAGCTTGTCGATTTCTTTCGACAAAGTGACACAAATATTCTTTGTCGGCTGGAATTTAGTTGTGATTCAGTAATTTTGCATATCTTGCACTGTAAAAAACAATGAAAGTCTTCAGGATCTAGACGTGTTTAGCATCGCATGTCACGAAAGGACATTTAATGCACCTTCTTTTTTTCCTTCAAAACCTAGGAAAAATTATGTTAAGCCACTGTAAATTTATAATAGTCATAATAGTTGAACGATGCCAACACTGATGAACTTTGTTGTGCTTCCTGCATCACAAATAATGCTTGACTTAATGGCAAATTTTGATAATGATCTTTTTCTTGTCACGTACTGGCGCCACGGAGTCTGGCTTGTACAGTAGTTCATTTCACAAGTAAATCAGTTTAAAATTACTTTCGATCCGTATTAAAGCGCGGGTCAGAAACTGTACTTCTCCTGAGCCGAGCTTAATTACAGTTTAGGTCGACCCAAATTAGTTACAGTCATGAAACGATACCACGATTTCAAATAACTACAGCGAGGCTGAATTATAAAAGTAATTCAAGTGGGAGCCAGTGACATTATTTTCGCATAGCCAACTCCGAAAACAGTTTTACGTGATTCCCTCGTACAAAAACAAAGATGCATTGAGCGAACCCAAAAGCAAACCATTTTCATTTTTCATACGGATTGTTTCCGAGAATCAGAAAGCGTGCGTTCGACTTCTGCACTTCACAAGGTGTCCAAAGTGTACCGAGTTAACGCTCACAGAGCGTCTTGTTTGCATCATGTTCTTTGCGTCAATGAAATATCGGTACACTTGAACCCCGCCAGTTCGAGCCCTCAAAGAAAACAACAGTTCAAAATTGCAAAATTTACGGCTTCCATTCGCGGCCTTCAACTTCCATCTATGTATGGTCTAAAGCTTCCGCCACCGTCTACAACATCCGTCCGCATATTGCGCTTGCGCACGATTGTGAAAAACTCGCTAGCGAGAAATTGAAAAACTCGCTAGCGAGAAATTGAAAACTCGCTAGCGAGAATTTGAAATCCTCGCTAGCGAGAAATTGACAACTCGCCAGCGAGAAATTGAAAACTCGCTAGCGAGAATTTAAAAACTCGCTAGCGAGAAATTGAAAACTCGCTAGCGAGAATTTAAAATCTCGCTAGCGAGAAATTGAAAACTCGCTAGCGAGAATATAAAAACTCGCTAGCGAGAACTCAAACTTTCAAAATGCAACTCAACCATGGTTCTCCAGAACTCGACCATGCAATTTCAAAACTGACCATGTAACTTTTCTAACTCGATGATATTGAAAGACATTTGGACCAGGATTTACAACTCGATAGGCTTTTGGCAGCAACGGCTTGCCATACAGCACGTAATGCGATATCTTGGTCAGTAACCAGTACATTTATTCGTCATGAAATGCCGCCTGCAAGATAATCTATTAAGGTAAATACCCGCTCCAAAAACGACGAGGAGACTGGTACTAGTGAAGGATTGTGGAATCGTTTCGGTAGACGGAAGATGGCAAACACGTCATTTTTCGGCGTTTTCAAAGCAAGTAGCGTTGCTTTGTGAAGCAGAATTAACAAGAGCAAAGCCGCGGGCCTTGAAAACACCGAAAAATGAAATGTTTGCCATTTCCGTCTCCCAAAACGATCCCACAATCCTTCACTAGTACCAGTCTCGTCATCGTGTTTGGAGTGGGCAATAAGATGCTCATTAACATATAAAATCGATGAAATGGATATGGTTTACCATCACCACAACTTGTAGACAGTACTTTTCTACATTTGATCCAGCACTGTTGTCAGACTGGTCCAGACTGTTTTACACAACGTTATCCTGGCAAAACACTTTCTGCCACAGCCGGAGACTTTAATATGGTAAAGAGCAACATGACGTATATGTTGTGGTTCAATTTTATCTTTTGTTTAATTTTTTTCTCCCTTTGTTTGAAACTAATTATCATACAGCATCATACATTACCATATTCAAGAACAAAGAGAGAAAAACTTAAACCAAGGATAAAATTGAACCACAACATATACGTTACATTTATGAGCCACATTTGGTGAGATACATAAACACTAGTGATCAGTTAAAATTAGACAACTGTTTGCAGAAGAAGGTTGTTGTTTAGCAATCTTAACCCAGAAAAACAGGCTAAAAACGCAGTGAATCACCCTTGGAAACTTTTAAACAGCAGCTAATGTTCTTTACTTTGAGAGATAGATATATTACAAATATATATTAGGCTTAAAAATGGGCATTTCCCAGAAGGGACGAAATGGTAGGTGAAGGAACATCTTTGCAAGTTAGATGTTCAGGTACAAATTTGTTGTTTAACCTAACAAGGCGTCAATTCTTCACCAGTGTTCCGAGGACGTGATTGAGAGCGTATCATAAACACTTTAAAATTAAGGTAATTAGCCGGTTGGCAGAGCGAAAGGAATAAATTATTTATCGCTTTACGGAACTCCTTGCTAACTACGGAATAGATCACAGGATTCGCTGAGGAGTTCAGTATTACAAAAAGCGATATTGTGTAGAGCAGTTTTCCGTAATATTCTCGTTGCACGATTGCCGGCCAAAGCACAATGATCAGGCGAAGAACGTTTAAAGGGAGCATTGTAACCGCAAACACGATAACGAGCGGGGTTAGAATTTTCTTGACTCTCTTGTTGTGACTGAGGCGAACACTTTTTACGTTGGCCAGAGAAGTGCATTCTCCCTCATGGCCTCTTTCCAGTTCTTCTTGTTTCATAGCTTTGATGAATCCATCGGTCTCGTTGATTTTGCGAGTTATGAATAAACAGGTGACAGAAATGATAGTGAGAGGCAAGATATAGGAGAACAAAGTCAGCGATCCTATATAAATTCCGCTCAATACTGAGTTACGATCCCACTCCGGCCAAACGGGGCCGCACCAGCCTGGGGGCTCACGATATTCGACAACGAAAAACAGTGGAAAGCAGAAGACGACGAACGATATCGCCCAAACGCATGCTGCAACGGCCTTCGCTCTTTGAAGCAAAGTCTTGTTCTTGCGTTTTATCATTGGCTTCACAGTCACCACTTTGCGGTATCTCTCTATAGCGATGACCGCAATGAACCACACTGACCCGCCGTAGAATATCTCAGGGATTGGATACAGGTAGCGGCACGTAAACTCACCAAAAGGCCAGTCAAACCAGGTCTTGATAGTGAAGCGTGGAAATGTTAATAGCAATGTGCCGAGGTCGCCGATGGCTAAATTTTGTAAATAGAAGTCTCCCGGTTGTTTCTTCTTGCCCATCCTGCCGATAACGATGACCACCAGTAGGTTGCCAGCTACTCCAAACAAAGCGATTAGAACTTGAAGAGATAGTTTGAAGACAATAAGCTCGAGAGACGCGTCCGCTCTGGGAGCGATGGCAAGAGAATCGTTTCCTAGAGAGGCGTTCGTAGTTGGACAATGCGCCGTCGAGTAGTCGTCGTTAAATTCACCTGGCATATTTTAAGTTCCTCAAATGTTCCTTCTTTTAGGACTTGCAGTTATTAAACGTCTCACTGATTTAATTCACGCGAGGCAGTAAGTGTAGACGCAACGTTTAAAAGTTTAGTTTTCCTACAGTTAGATCGGACCATCTTCGAAGAAAGTGAAGTTTGTTTCTTTCACGTGAAGTCCCTTAGCTTGCAATGTAGCAAGTGCGCTACTTTCTCCTTAGTTTTTCGAGGTAAAGCGCTGCCGCGATTTAAAGGTAATTAATCAGCCGGTAGTCCTTATATCGGTGACTTCCCAAGGTGAACAAAAGGCTGTTTACGTCTGATTTTGAACCATTTAGAGGCCTCGAAAGCTTCGCAGTACCATTTACAGCGTCAAACCTTTAAATAACACGCAAATTGATGCATCGGGCCCGCTGAAGTGGTATTTTTATTTATCACAGTAAATTACAATTTGATTGGCAGCTGCTAGCAACGATCTTAACAACAAGTGAATATTTGGATAGGAGAAGTACTGACATACAATGTCATACAAGAGGCTGTCAGAACATCTGCAAATAGCTCAAGCACTGCCGGAGGAATTTGGCGTTGTGTCGATTCTACTCGGACTGGCGTCTTTATTGCACAGAGTACTGCTCATCTTACAGATAAAACCCAAACCGGCCCACACTCTGTGTATTCACCTTTTCGAGGAAAGATTTATTACCCGTTGTTTGCTTGGTTCTTGAGGTAATTTGCTTCGACTTTTTTTAGCCCGTTTATTTTTTTATGTTTGGACTGATTACAGTTTACTCAAGCGAGTGACATGGCGACTTTTCAATTATCCCTCGATACTGAAGTTGCCGGGCTTTTGCGTCCAATGGCATATGTTTCACAAAAGCACTCGATCGGATAAATGTAATTAAAAATATTATATCAGGTCTCACGGATGACATTGCAACAAGTTCACGTTAAAAAAAAAAATCTGTTTGAAGCGAAATTTGTAAACAAACATACGATTTAAAAAACAATACAAGGTTGACAGAAAACCTGTGAATGACTTTGCACATGCTCTGCGTTTTCAAAATACGAGTTAAGTAGCAACCACTTCCAGGTTGGGAGCGAGAAAGAAGAATGCGCCGTCCTGTACCCATGTACGTTGTGCTTATTCGAACTATGAAGTTCATCATTTCATTTTGCTGTTTTGCAGATTAAGTCAAAAGATGCGCTAGTATCCAATGCACGTATGGAGCCTTACATTAGCTCTTGAAATGTCTCTCTTTATTTGACTTCCATGGTTTCCTTGTGACGGATGACTTCGCACGTTTTTCCTTCCTGTATTCAATATTTCACCGACCTTGTTTTTGTAACTACAGGATTGCATGAATTACACTGAATAAACCTTGGCAGATGGCAAGCAGGTGCTTTTGATGGGCATGTTCAAAATAATGTTGTAAAACAATTTATTCTCAAGCCATAAAAAATGCAAACGAGTCTTGGTGGGAATACATCAAGAATAAGGTTTCGCATCCAAAAAAATTGAAAACTTTTTTTCTTTTGGTCAAGCCAAAATAATAATAATAAAAAACATGATGAATGTATGAAAGGTATGTTCATAAGTACGCGCAAATCGTTGGCTAAATACATGTAGCTTTTAATTAATTAATGTCCACAGTGTTGTTAGTTCTTTAAGGGATGATTACTACAAAGAACGGGTGTTTATTCAAAACAGTTTGTTGTACTGGAAGAAATCTGGGTCTACACATAAAATATACGTCGAAAACTAAATTCCCCTTTTTTTTGACCGGGTTTCTGCCGCCATTTTCCCCATAGAAAATGCTACATTATGTTCTGTCATCTTTCCTTTAGACATTTATTACTGAATTCTTAATACCACTTTTAATTATTATGTCTGTTGTCATATCATGCATTTATAAAGTTCTCTTAGAAGCACGTAAGTGAGTTTTCTACGTCCTATGATTTTTTTGCCGAATCTCTGTCTGTTCATTTCCCTTTTTTACCGCAGAGGACAATCTCGATTATCCGTTGGAACAGACTCTCTATACAAAACAACTTCCAATCATGTTAAGCTTGCGTGAGTTTGCATGTTTTCTGGTGCTAATTGGACTAGCTGGGGTCAAAGTTAATCTTTCCGAAGCACGATATGTTGTAAAGCAATTTGTACTTAACTCAAGGCCCGTCAAAATAGCAGAATTGGAAAAAAACTGGAATAGTCACGTCATATTTCAGTGATCGCTCTTATTTAGTGTACTGATAGCGCATTGGATGTCTGAAGTAGAGACACCCTACGGGTGATCTTTCCGTCTTACAAAATGATGACCATGATGATGATGATGATGACAATGACGAAAATGACGAAGATGGCGATCACGATGGCGATGACGGTGATGTTGATGGTGGTGACCCTCTCAATGACATTTTTATCTTTAGCAAATGGAAGTTGAAAATGGGTGTTCTGTTATTGGCCATGATTAAAATTTCAGACATGTTTTGAGACGTCATCCATCGTCATGGTGACAAATAAGCCAGCTGAATGCACAGAACATGTCAAGAACTGGTGTTAGAGAAAAACTATGAGTAATTAATAATTCAGAGTGGAAAATATATATGAATGAAGAGAACTGTTCAATAAAAAACACCCAAACAGATAAAATAGACCTAACCGTCGTTTGGTTGGCTCACAGTAAAGTGTTCTTCCAGTCATATTTTTTTGGTGCTGGACAGTTTTGGCGTTGATGAATTTTATGGATGAACATCATTTATCAAATATCTCTCTTTATTGCAACTAATGACTTATCTTTTTTTTCCCAGAATGTTATGTCCGTCCGATTGCCGTCCACCATCCAAGGAAAGTTTGCATTGGTAGCGAGCTACTTTCACAATTCTGATGATGCAGGGATCCTAAGCTTGGTTGTTACAACAGGAGCTGAGACCGTTAAAGCAAAAATGAGCATTCTTTCCTGCAGGTAAGATAAAACAATGAATACGTGAGGAGATAGAGCAGGGGCACCCAACGACAAGTTTCGGTAGATATCTGTTCGGCGGAGGGTAGTTCGCCTTAGGCTTTGGGCATCGATTAAAGAGTGCTCTCGGATTTTCCGTAACTGAAACGTGGCCTGAAAGATTCACAGTGGGGAAATTATAGCCCCTGCGGTTTTTGGAAAGGTCGTAATTACTGTTTTTGGCGGTCAAAACAATAGAATTGAGGAGGAGGAGGGAAAACAAAAGAATTGAGGAGGAGGAGGTAGAGGGAAAACAATAGGAGGAGGAGGAGGAGGAGGGAAAACAATACGATTGAGGAGGAGGAGGAGGAGGGAAAACAAAAGAATTTCGTAGTTGTTGGAGCTTTCGTTGTCAATAAATGTATTTTTATTCAATTCAAATCTCTGTGTATTTGGATCATTTTTCTATTCGCTGAGAAAAGGCAATAAAGTTTGTTTCTCACTCAAGAAACGTGTAATTCATATTAGTCGCGTGTTTATATTGATCGTTCCAAACAACATAAGCCGTCTATTGTCGTTGTTGAATGGCAGTGGTTTTAAGGATGTCCCAAGGGCTTTTTACTGCAGAGTTCGTATGCAAATATAGGGCAGTTTGGATCACTAGTTTTGAATAATTAGTGACTAACGGAGCGGAAAGCAAGGTTGACGCTACCAACGAAAAGCGCGTTTTTATTTTGAACACATAATAGATTCTACATGAGCCAATCATGGTCAAAAGAGACCGGGCACGCCTAGGCGAACCTATTGTTTTTATTGTAGAAGTGCGTCGCTGATTAGTAGACCTCGACACTTATAAGTATGGAGGAAATCCAAATTAGTATGCAGGAAGACACTTTTGCCGAGTATCTTTATTAGTATGCAGGAAATCCAAAATGTTAGAGTGTGGAAATCCAAATTAGTATGCAGGAAATCCGAGAAAATCAGAGGAAATCCCAAATCAGGCTTATCTTTTAACATAGTATACTACTCACTATTCACCTTCACTTAGGTGAATAATTGTTAATTAATGCGCCGTCTTGGCGAGTGGGCAAACAAAACAGAAATTACAGTGTTTGTATGCAAAACCTTTGTCAAAAAAAAAAAAACTGTGAAGCGCCTGTTCCTCAGCAAAAACTATATTACTAATTAATGGTGCTAGGCAAAGGGTTCCACTGACAACATTGAAGGATTTACGGCCGTGCCAGAAAACGTCCTCTAGCTTTTTGAATTTTTCCATAAAAGAATTACAGACAAATGCACTTATGGAAAGAATTAAAATGCTACCAGCGAAGGTGTCCATGAAAAATTCAGTTCATGAATATTTCAGGGCTAACGTTTTACGGCAATTATTTGACATCATATGCCCATACAAACACTGTAAATTCCTTACGCTTCGCCTACCCGCCAAGATGGATTCTATTACTGGCCTATCACAATTAACAGATTCCAGTAGCGCAGTACCCAATTCGAATTCGGGGACAAGTGCACAAGCAAGACGCGATTTGGTTGTGTTTTGTTTGTCATTGGTTGAGAAAGTGGCGCTAGTTTTATTTTGATAAGCAATCAAAGAGCGAAATAAAGCAAAACACCAAGGCAAACGAGAACTACTTTCGACACTCAACTGGAAACCGCACAACACTCAATCAGCCATTTTATTCATCATTCAATTAGTCCATGTCAGTCATTCTGTTAGTGATTCAGTCAGGCAAAGCGAGTCTGAGTCAGTCAGTCAGTAGACTGTGGGGTGGGAGAAATACACGCGCGCGCGAAATTGCGAGGAGACGTCCTCGCAATTTTACCCGCGCGTGTATTTCTCCCGCCCCACAATCCATCGCCGAAATTAGAGACTACTCGCAGTCTAGTCAGTCAGTTATTCAGTCAGTCAGTCAGTCAGTCAGTCAGTCTGACTGTCAATTATTATTTGGGTAACCACCCTATTGTTGGAAAAATACAGAAATTGAATATCACGCCCCATCATCTCTACATTGTTTTTGTTTATTTAAGGTATCGCTTTGGCTGCCGTCAAGTCGCGATCGATGACGGCCACGACGTCTACGTCTTCATCGCAAATCCAAAAGACGTAACCACTGTCAGCATAAGCACCAGATTTACAGTCGCTTTGGTGAGTTGAATTCAATGCACGAGTCCGATGAAAACTTCCAAACGGAAGAACGGTCACTAACAGAATAAATAATGGTTCCATAACCAGCACCACAGCAAAAAATACTGAACAGCTCAGTTCCATTCGAATGATTTCTTTCTCGCATTCAAACGCTTTAACCACCTTGTACAGCACAGTAAAGCAATGCTCAGTGGCTTTCATTTGAATGGTCACAATTTGTAATTAGGTTTTGATCTCTAGAGTCAGAATCACCTTGTACAGCATAACAAACAGCTCCACAGGGAAGTACTGCTCAGTAGCTTTCATTTGAATGGTCAAACTTTAGGTTTTGATCTCAAACGTTGGAAGCACCTTGCACAGCACAATAAACAGCATCACAGGAAAGTACTGCTCAGTAGCTTTCATTTGAATGGTCAAACTTTAGGTTTTGATCTCAAACGTCGGAAGCACCTTGCACAGCATAATAAACAGCTCAGCAGGAAAGTACTGCTCAGTGGCTTTCATTTGAATGATCACACTTTAGGTTTTGATCTCAAAAGTCAACAGCACCTTGCACAGCATAATAAACAGCTCAGCAGGAAAGTACTGCTCAGTGGCTTTCATTTGAATGATCACACTTTAGGTTTTGATCTCAAAAGTCAACAGCACCTTGTACAAAATAATTAACATGTACACTGAAAAGTACCACTCATTAGAGTTCATTTGAAAGATCAAACTGAAAGATTTCGTCCACGAATCACTGTTGGATCCACCTTGAGGAGCATTACCTTAATGACTGAAAATCATTATGTACAGCATTATGGAAACGAGAAAATACAGCGTATAGCTGCCAACATTTTCTGAGTCAAATGCGTGAGATTTTCGTCTTCTCATGACCAGAGTTTCCGAAAATGTTCCGGCGACTTTCGACGATTTCTCGAAGACGTCCGAACGCTACAGAATACGCCCGAAGATGTTTCGATGACTTCCAAACACTTCTGAAGCTATTTGCTACTTTTCCAGCCCCTCAAATGCGAACTAAAACGCGACATTTTAGCGCGTTCTGATACAATAAGGACTCAAACTCGTCATTCAGCGCCGTTTGTTGGTACATTTACGGGAAATATTGAATTGAATTTTTAGTTGATAATGTGTTAAAGACCAAGTCATCCGGATTTCTAAGTCAGGCGTGAGAAATTGTCCTTAATGCGTGTGATCGACGTCTTTGGTCCGCAAGCGTGAGGCTCACGCATAATGCGTGAGAGTTGGCAGGTATAACAGCGCGGTAATGAAAGTATTGCTTTGCGGTCAATTATTTGAATAGTGGGATATTTTCCACAGAGGTAATAGTTAGAGTCGCAGTAATTTCGACATGGCTTATCGGCAGTATTTGTAGCATATTTGTATTTGCTTATCTGCAGTATTTGTAGCACACACTGGCTAGTGGGGCCGAGCAAATCCATCCAACAAATAATTACGCATCCTCCCATCACGCATTCCGTCAATCGTGGCGCTGAAACTCTTCAGTCCTTACTTACCGTGTCTTCAGGACTGGCTGGATCTTTGGAAACGTGTTCCTTATTATAGGAAAATAGAACTTTTGGTAAAATTTAAGACCCAAAAAACCTTAATTATAGATAGTGCGAGTTGAATCATGGACTTAAATCTAACTAAAATGAAATTACCGGGAGAAACACGGTAGAATAATGATAAAGATAATGATCATGATCATGACTTTATAAGGGTGACACAATTACTGGTAGCCCAGTAGTTTACATTGTGGCCCACAAATAATGACAGAAACAAATAATTCAAATAAACACAGCGTGACAAGAGTCCCAACTGGCCGGAGGCAAACCAGTTGACTATTCATAAGGATAATCGAAGAGTTGAACCAGGGACTGCCCAGAACAACACCAGCTAGCGGCCAGTGCGGGATTTGAACCGCATTGAAATCCAGCGCTCTAACCGCACGGCCATCCTGCCTCACTGAAATAGCGAGAATTAACGCGAGTGTTGTAATATCGTACTCTTTCACGAGGAAGAGTCGTGGATGATGCCAATGATAGTTTGTCAAGAAAACACGGAACCAAATGATGGTTGACTGAAAGATTCCTCTGATATCGATCAAGAATTCCTTTATGTGTTATAAATGATTTATTATTCTGATTAAAACATGTTTGACAAAAGGAGCTGGTTTTAAATTTCCTCACTGGCGTTATCAAGGTTTTGGATAATCTATCTAGTTTTATGGGAGAACATTGATGGACATTAACGTCACTGATAAAGCTCCTCTTTGTTAAGGTCGTAAAAATGTATGCTCACGAAATTATCGTAAATTAAATTTGCCTTAATTTCCTGTAATAGGGAGTACTTAATCTTTTGGTTGTCTCCGGGATTAATTATTAGGTTTCGTTTCTCTTCTGACACGGCGATTTTAATCTCCACTGTGTTCAGGTGAAAGAAGTTGAATGCTTCAAGAAACTCTCTCGTGTAAACTAAACTGAGCGGTTTTTGTAAAACTTGCGTTTAATTCCTTTCGGACGCACCAGTCAACTAAATAAACTATAAAAAATATTAGCTTTCTGTCCCAAGCACGTTTTAAAGGTATATTTATAGACACAAATGAGGCTTGATCTATTCCGTTTCTGAAGCCGAAAATTTCAGTTGCGAAAAATGTTTAGGGAAAGGATTCTTTATCTCAAAATTTCCGAATTGCTGTCGGCTTTCCAGCTGGTGTTATTTTTCAACTTTAAATGTCGTTTTTGCCCCTCTGAAACAAAAGGAAGTAAATTTTGTGCTATCTTCGAAAATTTAAGGTAACATTTCGTTGGTTTTTCATGACAATTTTTCAAACTATCTGACCTGAGACGGGTTCATCGAAACGAGTAACCTCACTTTAGAAAGTACTGGGATCGAGAGTACTACGCAAATGATTGTGGGACTCGGCGACTCCGATGCGAGGAGTTTCCGAAGCTACTCGTTCACAACGCCACACAGTAGCTTTCATGTTTCACCATTTTCATAGTTCGCGTCCTTCCATGCTAAACAATCCCGCAATCACTTGCGCGCCCACTCTTGTTCCCAGGCTACCACTCTTTTTCAAAGTGAGCTATTGGCAACCTCGTTCCCAGGGTCTCTCATCTTCCCGTCTCGCTCCAGGGGACGAAAAGAGGAGGCATCCTGGGAACGAGGTTGAGCTATTGGCTACAACTCTTATATGTGCCCTTCAACATTTATTTGGTTCCGCCTTTCTCTAGGATTTCATCACTGCTATTCCGCTGTCCGATTGGGATCAGGAGCTGCTGACACCAACCGAACAGTGTGCCAGTAACGGATATTCTTGTATCCAGACGTCGTATCCAGAACCAACGGATGCCGTGAAAATCGAGATCGAAGATCGTTCCTCAGGCGGCGATAGAGCTCCTTATTACATTATGGACCGCAGGGCGAGGCTGAAGCATCTTAAAAAGGGCGAGGTAGGTTTGAAATGTGACAAAATAGACGCTGGTAAAACTTTGTTAAGCTAACGCTAGAGAAGCTGTAATGCTGAGTAGCTTAGATTGGAGGTGGATTTTATTCACAGCTTCAAACTATAGAGCCAACTAGCCTTGTAGAACAGAACAAGCTCCACGAAACAAATGTGCCGCGTAAAAACCTCTTAAAGCAGGCTACCTCTAAAAGAAATCTCAATTCCTGATTTGGTACAAAATGGAAAGGTGTGGCGATCTAAAACGAATGGAATTTATGCAACGGACTGTACTTATTACTAGCTTCTATTTGAACTGTCAAACTCTTGATGATGATGATGATGATGATGATGATGATGATGATGATAATGATGATGCGCATGTTAACATGTAATCAACTGCGAATTACAATAAAATTACAATGTTAAATACAAGTAAATAGATGAAGCGACAAAAGAAAAATGAATAAATAAATAAACAAACAAACAAGTAAATAAAAATCCTCTACATAAACACAGATTAAAAAGATGGATCTTGAGATACATTTTAAAACTATTTAAAGTGGTGATTCATATCACAGGATTGTCGAAGTGATGAGTGCATGGCTGGCAAACCACCCAGTATAAATTATATTGAATTTGTCTCTTATTTTCAGAAAACTGTGCACGTTTCTGGCACCGCACGTTCCGGGCGCTATTACGTCATCGTGCACTTCTACCAACCGAATTACCTGTCGTTCCTTGGAAAGGTTGTCGTCAGTGGACAGGGCGCCGCGTCAGTTCTGCTAACCTTCCGCTACTGTCCTTACGTGTCAGGCTGCAGAGCAATAGGCACCTCACAGCACAGGGAAGGAATGAGCGAATCAGTGTACATTGGACGACAGAGCAACATTCTTATCAGCATCGTGATTCCGGGAGACAAGGGTGTTTGGATTGTAAGTGGCTTAGAAATCAGTTATTTCTATGACTTCTAAAGTAGGCTGCACCCTGTCATCATTTTCATAAAACTGATATTCAAAGGTTCTTTAGTGGGTGCCGAAAATATGCTTTCTTGTCTGTTTTGATTTTTTTTCAGTTACCTCACTCTGTGATTTTATTGGTTAGCAAAACTCGCGCCATTTTCTCAACCAATTGTGGCACGCGGTCAGAGGTCGACAATATGCAATTGCTTCGAATTGTGTCTGGTTGATTGCGCTGTCTACGCCATTAATCAGAATAGCTGCCAAATAGCAAGCTAATACAGGCAACGGACGGTCGGTTATGGACATAATTATGCGGTCGGCAGCATTTACGAGTGACCAGACGGTTACGAAAGCAAACAACTGGATCTTTCTTTCCTTTGCATTACAGGATTACGTTCTACTGGTTCCGGTGTCGTCGTTTTCTCCTTCTCTCCTCGAAATTAAACCCATTGACGTAACACAAGACTTCATTCAAGACTGTGGCCAGCACAATTTTTACCTCAAGGAATCGTCATCACAATTCTGCCTCAGCTCTTCTTTCACCATCACTTCAAGATTCAACAATGGCGCCTTAGCCTGTGACTGTGATAGACTGGGCTCTACTCAAACAAGCTGTCAATCATTTGGCGGACAATGCGCTTGCCGGCCAAACGTGATTGGTCGAGCGTGTGACAGATGTAAAAGCGGTTACAATGGGTTTCCACACTGTCGGAAAGTTGCCTCTTGATGATTAGGAGTAATGTGAAGTTTGAGTCCCAGAAAAAGTCTAAAGTCTCATTAATTACAGACATCAACATCTACAATATCATATTTCACAAATACAAACTAGAAATGTGTGGCGCTTGGGCATACTCCGCGCACATTTCAAACATTTCTTTGTAAAAATCACAGTTTTTGAATGGTTTTATCACATCGAGTTGAAGTCAGATTTATAAGAAACGTCTCTTAGTTTTGATATGGCGAATCTATCTTCGATCCCGGTTGTAGGTTTTAATCAAAATTTACAATTATTCACTCTAGCTGCACTTTTATTTAAGAAATTCAGTGAAAAACACTATCTCGCAGAGTATCCACAAGATAACTCTACAACACAGCAGAGCTCAGAAAAGACTTCTTGCATTTTCTACTCTTCTGCAAGTGTGTGCCTTGAAGTCTCTTCTTTTTCTAAGAATCAATGGCAAAACGTGTGTTTAGGAACGCTAGGGAAAACATGGCATGTTTCAGATAGAGTAGCATCGAATGTTGTCTCACAGTTAAACGCGTAGGGAAATTATCGCAGAAGATTTATGCAATTGCTTTCGAATATTCTCGAAGTCACTTTAGTGTTTTATACAGACTATACAAACGCAGTGTTACATTTGGTAGCTTTCTCGTACGCTTAGCAAGAAACGTTATAACCGTAAGGCTTACTTACCTCAATAAAGTATTCCAATCCCCTGACTCGTTCCCAGTCGTCCCTCTTATTTTATATCGTTGGAAGTGGTGGTTGATGGGAAGCAGTTTCATCCTCCTCTCAACCCTTGAGGTCTCTCTCTCACTCGTATCACACTCGCTTTAATTCCTTCACGGACGCAACACTAGGAAGTGGTTCTGCCATACGTCAAAGGCACATGGGGGCTCTTCGCCGTTGCCTACAACAACAAGACATACGGACTGTATTCAGATCTGACACAACTCTTAGATGCCACCTAGTGCGACCTAAGGACATTGTCGATCCAGTGAAACAAGACGGAGTAGTCTACAAGATTCCCTGCGAATGTGGTAAGGTTTATATTGGAGAGACGGGAAGATCTATGCATGAACGGATTAAGGAACACGATAGAGACATGCGGCTTGCTCGAACCCAATCCTCCGCCGTTTCAGAACATAGCAACACGAGTAGTTATGCTTCAGCATTTTACTCCTTGTTACTGGGTTCCCCTTGAGTTCCGTGTAGGTTCCCTCGCAAAAAGTGGGTTCCCTTTATTAATATGCATAACGGTCGAGTCAATGACGTCACCTATTGTGATAACCTAGGGAAAAAATGGGTTCCTCCATGCTAATGAACTGTCTAGCTAGCTAGGTAAAAATGGGTTCCTCCATACTAATAAGCGTCGCTCTAGTACAATCAAAACAATAGACCTGCCCAAACTTGCCCGGGCTCTTTTTAACCCTGATTGGTTTATTGAGAACTCTATGATATTTTCAAAATAAAAGCGGGTAGATTTCGAAAGCGCTATCGTTCTTGCAATCGCTTTGCTAAGGAAAATTTATATCCGAGATTATCGTTCGATTTTCCGAAAGTGTTAACTGTTTCGCCTATAAAAATAAAATGCGACTTAGCTAACTTTAACTTTTCCGCTGCGTTAGTCACTAATTATTCAAAACTAGTGATCCAAACTATCCTATATTTGTATTTTAATATAGCTCGCGTATCTTTTCATTGAAAGCGAGCGTGCATTATGAGAGTACAAAGCACGCAGATGACGCCATTTGTCTGCGCGTGCAGTTTCAAAATCATTAAAAATCTGGCATTTTTCACAATTCAAAGTATAAACTTCTCGATTAAAATATTACAGTCATACCATAGAACTGACGAGACGAATTCCAAGTGCTGCTTGTTTTGACTGAACGGTTTTAGCCTACCGTTAAAAATAATTTTTACAACAAGACACAGTCGGTTGACGCAACATGTAAGATCACTGACGCCATTCCGCGCGCGCAAGCTGAGAATAAAATTTGCTCAGTTTTCACAAATTGAAACGAATTTAGCTACAAATGTGGGAAAAACTATATTATAAACAAATAAAAAAGCCTTAACCGTGCTTTGTTCTGTTATAAGGCACGCAAGGAAGTGACGAGAGCACGAAAGAAGTAGTTAAAAGCACTCGCCTACGGCTCGTGCTTCTTCCTACTTCTTTCGTGCTCTCGTCACTTCCTTGCGTGCCTTATAACAGAACAAAGCACGGTTAAGGCTTTTATTTGTTAAACAAACTCTAAAGTATAAAATCCCCTTCTACCATTCAACAACGACAATAGACGGCTAAGTTGTTTGGAACGATCAATATAAACATGCGACTAATATGAATTACACTTTTCTTGAGTGACAAACATAAACTTTATTGCCTTTTCTCAGGGAATACAGAAACAATACAGAAAGTGATTTGAAATGAATAAACGTCAGTCATCCTCTTGAACTTCGTGTGGAGGAAAAATCAATCGTCTTCATCTTCGCTTGGAAGATAACAATCAGCGCAGCAAATAAATCCATCCGTCGAGTGTTTACTACGATCAACAGGAATTTTGTATGCGCAAATCGGACAAGTCTTATAACCATCATGCCAGTGGCATCTTGGGCATTCCACTACTGCAGTTTGGTAGATGTTTCCTCCGTTACAATGGTAGCAAGAGCCTTTTCCTTGACGCAAAATCTCTGGACTTGCGCTCTCTTCAGAACATTCAACGTCTGAATTTCCTTCATGTTCCAGATTTGCAGGGTTTTCGGTTTCTCTGCCATCTTCAACATCACTGCTTTCGGAAACCATTTCTTCATCACCAGCCTCACCTTCTTCATCTCGATAGGCTCGTTCTTTTTCCATTAGCTCAGCCAAAGTTTTCTTATTCTTTATATACCGTTTATTAATTCCTAACTCTGCCAACCCGTCTATAAATGTTTTGAGGGCGCGGGGTTTGACAACCTCGTCGTTATAAGGGAGTAACACATATTCAACCAGCTCTGAGATGTTGGTCACTGGTATTATTCGCTGGTTTCGAAGTAACTGTCCACAAGGTGTCCAAAACAAGATATCCTTGGAAGCCGCCATGCTGTGTAATAAATCGGAGGCCTGTTGTCTGGAAACAGCTTTGGAAAGTCCTTCTAAAACATCTTTAATTCGAGGTTCTTCGTCATCACTTTCCTCTTCACTTGTGTTAGTGTCATCATAATCACTCTCTTCCTCTTTATCCCAATCGACTTTTCTGTTCATATTGACCAGCACTCGCTAACGACAAGAACCAACTGAACACACTACAGAGTAGTTCGCGATTTTTTATAAGATTAGGGGTCCCAAGCTAGTTACAACTGGTATCAACAAATCTTGAATAAAGCCTCCACCCTCTTGAGCAAGGGTTTGCTTCTTTGTCTTGTAAGGAATACTTGGCTCAGCAAGATTAAGAATGGCATCCTTGAATGGAATCATTTAACGCTTATCTTCTTCAGAGACTGGAATATTTCCACGAAGCACATTATAAATAATTTGCACTAATGCGTGCATCTGTTGTGGAGTGGCTGCCTCTAGGAGAAACTGACGCTGATGTTCAGGGCAACAAGTTAAGAGTTCAAGGAAACCGTGATTGTTCTTTACTACTCGAGACATGATCATAGAATGAATTAAGCATAGTAGGCGCCAGTATTTTATAGAGAGCCCAGCTCAGTTTACGACCAAAGTTCAAAGTCGTCTTGGTCTTGATCCAACACAACTGTTTTACGTTTCTTCCCTGGAGGTAAACCACGAAACTGCACTTTTCTTTTTGTAGAACTCTGACCACTCCCAGCCTGAGATACTAGATCACCAATAGCTTCCCTCCTTCGCTTTGCAAGCGCTGTGTTAACATGATCTCCATCCAGAACATCTTGAGCGACTTCAGCACCTGTTTGTAGTGCCTTTTTGCCGAGTACCTTAGCACCTTGTTGTAAATGAGGCATTGCCCAGCGAAACAAACCTTTAAATATGGAACCTAAGCCATATCCCTGCTGAAATCGGGATCCGTGGAAAGCCGGTAAATTACCTCCTTTTTGCTTAGCTTGGTTTAGATAATAATCTTCATACAACTTGGTATTTGGAATGTAAAGTTTCTTCATTTCTACTCTGACGAAAATGAAGTGTAAGCAACACTTTCCCAAACTCGAATGACATACTTTCTCCAGTGTCTCGCTTTATATTGATTTCAATATAGTGATAAAGCAAAAGAATTGAGGAGGAGGAGGAGGGAAAACAGGAGGAGGAGGAGGAAAACAATAGAATTGAGGAGGAGGAGGAGGGAAAATAATAGAATTGAGGAGGAGGGAAAATAATAGAATTGAGGAGGAGGAGGAGGAGGAGGAGGGAAAATAATAGAATTGAGGAGGAGGAGAAGGAGGAGGGAAAACAATAGAATTCTGGTGGCTGAAACCTATATCATTGTGAAACATTACACATTTTGTCAGTTGAAGTTAAGCTTCGATTCAGTTGACATGAGTTGGTCCTGTACTGTTTGTCAAAAGGATTTTTCCAGGAAAGATAACATGCAAAGACACTTGAACAGTAAACACAGTTATTCCGGTTTCGCTCCATTTATACCGATGTCTCAGGAAAAGTGTCAGCGGTTTCAAATGCTTCACCCATTTACCTGCATGGTTGCAGGGATGACTGGCTCGGGAAAAACGTTCTGGGTGCAATCGCTCTTGCAACAAGCTCAAACCGTGATCGATCAGCCATCGGAGAGAATAATCTGGTGTTATTCACAGTGGCAACCCACAAGCTTTACGTTTTCATTGCTTGTTTTATTGATATGTGGGTACTTAAGCCTGAGCATTAGCTATGCCATGCTGATGAGGCCTAACAAGGCCGAAACAGCTGTCCATGGGTGCTAATGCTTGGGCTCAATCTTTGCTTTGGTAGATTTAAGGGGTAATGCCCGCTACCCATTGGCCTTAGTGCCTTTTGAGTGGCTTCAGCTTACTTGATCACATTAATTTGTGAAGTATCCTTGTCACTCCAGCCACATCCCACAAGCTTTACGTTTTCATTGCTTGTTTTATTGATATGTGGGTACTTGAGCCTGAGCATTAGCTATGCCATGCTGATGAGGCCTAACAAGGCCGAAACAGCTGTCCATGGCTGCTAATGCTTGGGCTCAATCTTTGCTTTGGTAGATTTAAGGGGTAATGCCCGCTACCTTGTGGCCTTAGTGCCTTTTGAGTGGCTTCAGCTTACTTGATCACATTAATTTGTGAAGTATCCTTGTCACTCCAGCCACATCCCACAAGCTTTACGTTTTCATTACACCCAGTTATTGATGGTGATACCGACGATTGAATTTGTCAAGGGATTCCGCCTTCTCTAGACAATGATTCCTATTTGGATATCAACATACGCAACTTGATTGTCATCGACGACCAAATGATTGAAGCAGGAAGTGATATTCGGATCGTAAACCTGTTTACAAAAGGATCCCATCATCGAAACCTGAGCGTTATTTACATTGTACAAAATCTGTTTCACCAAGGCAAAGGCAACCGAAGCATCAGCTTAAACAGTCATTACTTGTTCCTTTTCAAGAATCCTCGGGATAAACTGCAGATTTTGACTTTAGCCAAACAAATGTACCAAGACAAATTGCTTTGTTTTTAAAAGAGTACGAAGAAACGGTGAGAAGACCATTTGGGTATCTTTTTGTTGATCTCAAGCCAACGACTCCAGATAGTTGCAGATTCCGAACAAATGTATTACCCGGCGAAGAAAGATTCGATAAAGGGTTCGAAGAGAGTAACATTTCCCAGAAACTGCTCCAGTATCTCAAGCAGCAAACCCAGATGGTTCCCCGGTAATTCCGGAGATGCAGCGCATTCAGAATAATATGGATAACCTTCTGTATCGTACAAACCTTGGAGACGACGAAAGAGCGAGGTAGTACATGCAGTTGCAAAACAAGCTTTTAACATATAAACACCAGTTCAATTCCTTAACACCTGAAGCAACAATTCTGCCTCAACCTCAAGGGCGGGAACTCATTTCTAACGAGGCTATGGTAAACAATTTGCCAACAGTGCCACCAACTCCAGGTCAAGCGCCAGCACTTGAACCAACGGTAAAGGAACCAGCCCCACATCCCTTATCTACCATAACAACCTCCACTCCCGCACCTCCCTCCCTTCCTACGTCGATCTTGACACCCCCTCCCACAGTCGAAACGCTGTCGCCAGCAAGAAAGCGTAAACGCCCACCATTAAAATTTGTAAATTACATGGACGATGAACCGAAGAAACTTTCAAGACGATCTCGACGTTTACACAGGAAGTCACCTTACAAGTATTCCAAATATCAAGAAGGCGATTGAATTTTCCTCCACACGAAGTTCAAGAGGATGACTGACGTTTATTCATTTCAAATCACTTTCTGTGTTGTTTCTGAGAAAAGGCAATAAAGTTTATGTTTGTCACTCAAGAAAAGTGTAATTCATATTAGTCGCGTGTTTATATTGATCGTTCCAAACAACTTAAGCCGTCCATTGTCGTTGTTGAATGGTGGAAGGTTCTCCCATGGGCTTTTATACTTTAGAGTTTGTATACAAATATAGGATAGTTTGGATCACTAGTTTTGAATAATTAGTGACTAACGCAGCGGAAAAGTTAAAGTTAGCTAAGTCGCATTTTATTTTTATAGGCGAAACAGTTAACACTTTCGGAAAATCGAACGATAATCTCGGATATAAATTTTCCTTAGCAAAGCGATTGCAAGAACGATAGTGCTTTCGAAATCTACCCGCTTTTATTTTGAAAATATCATAGAGTTCTCAATAAACCAATCAGGGTTAAAAAGAGCCCGGGCAAGTTTGGGCAGGTCTATTGTTTTGATTGTACTAGAGCGACGCTTATTAGTATGGAGGAACCCATTTTTACCTAGCTAGCTAGACAGTTCATTAGCATGGAGGAACCCATTTTTTCCCTAGGTTATCACAATAGGTGACGTCATTGACTCGACCGTTATGCATATTAATAAAGGGAACCCACTTTTTGCGAGGGAACCTACACGGAACTCAAGGGGAACCCAGTAACAAGGAGTAAAATGCTGAAGCCCTACTACTAACGCGACCGGACATTATCCGCTCTGGGACAAAGTTAAATTTATTGATCGAGAGCCACATTGGTACACATAAGACTTCACCCTAACAACATTAAAAGGGACAGTGGAATTGAAATTCCTGAAGCGTGGATGCCCATGATCAAACAACACAACAGGCGGAGGCGCCACGCAGCTCTCGGAACAGTTCACAGGATTGGCTGAGAAAACAATAAACAAACAACAGAAACAATGGACCCTAGCCCTGAAATAATGGAGCTGCGTGGTAATAAGAACCAATGAAATAAGAGGTTACTGAGAGGTGCGTGGCATCTGAACAGCCGATCAGTACCAAAGCGGACCGCTGAGGGAACAATTTCTAGTCTGAACGACAAGGATCGAAATCCTCCAATCAACACCAGCCTAAGCGAGGATCGAAACGCACCAATTACCACCAGCCACGGTGCTTCTTATGCTCACACGCAGCCAGTCGACACCATCGCCTGAGGAAGACCAGCAGTATAGCGGTCGAAAAGTCGCGATCCACATCTTTGCGACTCAACCGTGAGACAAAAGATTAACTCAGCTATCATTTGAAACCACGACTAGGATGACGAACACCTTTCATAATAATTTTTCGTAGTTTGGCCTTTTTGCAGGCGGGTATCGTTTGTACTGGGCATCTCCTTCGTCTTTTAACTTAGCGTTGTACGCCTTACTTGCCGGAGTATCTGGGAAGTCATTTGGAAATAAAGGAACTCCTTGCTCAAGGGCTAGCGTTTGACTCTCCTGTAGGCCCCCAGTTCTTGCACTTCTGTAGATAAGGGCTATCCAAAAGGCCACGGCCCATCCAGCTGGTAATATGACGTCCCATTCAGCGCCATATCCAGCACCAACCCCAGAACCTCCGCTATTGTCTAGAACAAGAAATAAATGGTCATGGTCAAACTTCTCTAGTCGCTTTGAAAAGAGCAGATCTGTTAAGCTCTGCTAACAATGTGTACGTCACTCTATGAAATCGTAAAGCTTGTGGGATGTGGCTGGAGTGACAAGGATACTTCACAAATTAATGTGATCAAGTAAGCTGAAGCCACTCTAAAGGCACTAAGGCCACATGGTAGCGGGCATTACCCCTTAAATCTACCAAAGCAAAGATTGAGCCCAAGCATTAGCAGCCATAGACAGCTGTTTCGGCCTTGTTAGGCCTCATCAGCATGGCATAGTTAATGCTCAGGCTCAAGTACCCACATATCAATAAAACAAGCAATGAAATCGTAAAGCTTGTGGAATGTGGCTGGAGTGACAAGGATACTTCACAAATTAATGTGATCAAGTAAGCTGAAGCCACTCTAAAGGCACTAAGGCCAATATTTTTTATTGATATGTGGGTACTTGAGCCTGAGCAATAGCTATGCCATGCTGATGAGGCCTAACAAGGCCGAAACAGCTGTCCATGGCTGCTAATGCTTGGGCTCAATCTTTGCTTTGGTAGATTTAAGGGTAATGCCCGCAACCATGTGGCCTTAGTGCCTTTAGAGTGGCTTCAGCTTACTTGATCACATTAATTTGTGAAGTTTCCTTGTACGTCACTCTAGTTCTAATCACACAATTTGTTTCCGAGGTCATATTTACTGGACATTTCACAAGGCTGGAAACAACCTGTTTTGATGCCTTATTAGTGTAGATTCCCGACCTTAAAATCTATAGCATCCTAGCTTGTAAACGAGAAAGAGAAAACTGGACATGGTCCGAAAAAAGAAGTTATCTCGACACAAAAAATACAAGTCACTAAACCGCGCTTTGAATTTGGAATGCAAATTTCAACTTTTCCGTCTTTGTTTTTTCTTCTTCTTCACATTTTCAGCCTACAAGTTTTACTTACCAGAACAGCCTGGTTGCTGTATGAGCAGCAAGGGAATATGGGAAATCTCATCCTCGCTTAGTTCCAGCCGGGAACCTGGCACTCGGACCTCTTTTGGTTCAACTCCTGTTCGGAAATTTTGGTTTCTTTGACTTCAAGACGAACTTTTTCATCCAACACAGCTGAACTCGCAACATCTGTTGGCCAGTGGGCCAGTAAATGTTCAGAAGATGGCTTCTTGTGTTTTGTTTGAAGTGTGTCAACTGCTTCATCATCATTACAGAATGGTTCTTCTGTGGGGCAAACAAAATAGCAGTAAGAAAACCGTGGGCTTGACTGAACAAATTCAACAACCTCGTTCCTAGGCTCCTCTCTCTTCCTCCCTCGAGAAAGTAGCCTGATTGTGACTGGTCCCATGTCCATGTGTATTGATCAAATCCGCACAGAGAGTGGGTCCTCGACTTTCTGGAGCAAACTTAACTCTCCTGCTCCTCCCTTCAATCATTTTTTTTCTGGAATCTGCAAAAATCTAGCACACACGGTACTAGCCGCAACCAGGGTACTTTCTCGAGGGAGGAAGGAAAAGGACCCTGGAAACGAGGTTGCAAATTTAAATGATTCAAGTGATCGGGATAAAAGCAGTAAAATCGAGGTTTTTCAACAGAAAATGACTCTCAAATTTAGAAAATATGCTTTACTCTTTTATATCAGCCAAAACAGATTTTTATAAGTAACTCCTAAGACTATATTGTTCTGTCATCTGCGTGGCAGGTGGTGGAGTAATGCATAGCATGACCTGGAGTGGTGCTCAAGAAAGAGGAGACCCATCAAGAGGAGAGGGAAAAGGCCATATAGTATATAGAATAGGATTATCCTGTGAATCTGTACACGGCTCAGAAGATCAGGGATTTGACTCATCAGAGAACAGGGCTTTACAATTTTAAAGGACATAAACATGAAGTAGCTGAGGAGAACACTAGGCCACATATCAGTGCAGGAGGGCAAGAAAGCGGGGACATGATAACAGATCTTCCCACTTTTCCCTTGCACAAACACATCATCCATCCAAAACGTTACACCTTACATAATACCGTATTTCCTCGAATAAGCGCACAGGTGTTTATTTAAAATTTCAGACAAAAGGGAGGACAAATAATTTTTAGGTTTCCCTTCAACCAACTGTAACTTTATTTTGGATAATGCACCTAAAAGAACACTGCGAGCGCATGGAAATGGAAATAATTGGAAGCGATTTAACAGATAATAAACTGCTCTCTTACACGTACTGATGCCGGTCTAGGTGAAGCTTAAAAGATTAGAAAGTGACAAAATGAACAGAAGCAGGTTTTCCTTCTATCTCTATTATATAAGAAAGTGAGGTTGAGGAGGAAGGGGAGGGGGGGGGGTGGGGGTGGTGTCGAAATTCTAGTTGTGCAAATTTTAGCTTTCATGCATTCTTTGAACCATTGACTCCCAAACATTTTCCCGAAAAACACCTGTTGAAGCCCGTCGAGCCGTTCTCTGGCCAGATTCTAGCCAAAATTGCCCAAAACTCTGTTTGCTGGTGGAGTTTATCGCGCCCCTCTGTTCCTGATGCTTGCTATTAGCGTTCAAAGTTCGGGCATGCGCAGAAAGCAAAATCTTACCTTTCGCTTTCCCTCCTCGCTTTTTCTTTCGCTTTTCTTGCCTCGCTTTCTTTTTCTCTTGCTGGGCATTTCCTGGGCTTCCTTTCGGTGGGGAAAGATTTGTGGAAAACTTTTAGGATCATAGGATTAGGTGGGTAGTGGAACAAGATTTTCATTTAAATTTTCGGCTCAACGTCACTTGGTTTTTTTCGCGTTTTCTTCGGCCTGCTGGGCGGAATCGTATTCCCCCTACACATGCTACATGGAAAAGTTGTCCATGAGCATTAAACCTAATGACGTCAAAAGCAGCACAAGGGACGTGGTTCTGCGCGGCCGGTTTTGGCCGGCACGGGTGCCAGTGGGTTAAACTTGCTGTAAGCGCTCGTTGTAAGATTAGTCAGTCGTCTCCAGCTCGCGTACGGTAGGGACTGGGACTTGTTTCAAAACATTATGAGTTATTGGGCGCTTTCCATTGAGCATAAAATAACCGGTACAAATTTTCTGAATTTTCGCTGGTCGAATGGAAAGCGTCCGACCACGTCCCAGAATTCTAGGTCACGTGTATTGACTTGCTGAAAGTGCTTCGTCCGTTTATTGGTTTTTCCGCTTGTCCACGCCCGGTAGGGAGACTAAAACCAATATCTATCGCGAATGGAACACGAAGATTTCGGTAATTCTGTAAATTCCGGCAAAGAGGGTGCACTCAAAACGTATTCCTAAATTTTCGGAAACTTTTCCCGGAACTTTGCCCGTTCCATTTGATTTCCAACCGGAAATCTCGAAAATTTTGGTTGAATGGAAAGTACCCTTGGAGAGCACATGGCGAGCGAGGTTGTTTACCTGTAATCGAGGGTTCGGGCCAATTAAAACAGTTGTTTACCAGAGTGTTTGAATCAATTCGTGAGTTTATTGTCAGGTAGACGGAAGATGGCAAACACGTCATTTTTCGGCGTTTTGTGAAGCAGGATTAACAAGAGCAAAGCCGCGGGCCTTGAAAACACCGAAAAATGAAATGTTTGCCATTTCCGTCTCCCAAAACAATCCCACAATCCTTCACTAGTACCAGTCTCGTCATCGTGTTTGGAGTGGGCAATAAGATGCTCATTAACATATAAATTCGATGAAATGGATATGGTTTACCATCACCACAACTTGTAGACAGTATTTTTCTACATTTGATCTAGCACTGTTGTCAGACTGGTCCAGACTGTTTTACACAACGTTATCCTGGCAAAGCACTTTCTGCCACAGCCGAAGACTTTAATTTGGTAAAGAGCAACATGACGTATATGTTGTGGTTCAATTTTATCTTTTGTTTAATTTTTTCTCCCATCGTTTTAAACTAATTATCATACAGCATCATACATTACCATATTCAAGAACAAAGAGAGAAAAACTTAAACCAAGGATAAAATTGAACCACAACATAAACGTTACATTTATGAGCCACATTTGGTGAGATACATAAACACTAGTGATCAGTTAAAATTAGACAACTGTTTGCAGAAGAAGGTTGTTGTTTAGCACTCTTAACCCAGAAAAACAGGCTAAAAACGCAGTGAATCACCCTTGGAAACTTTTAAACAGCAGCTAATGTTCTTTACTTTGAGAGATAGATATATTACAAATATATATTAGGCTTAAAAATGGGCATTTCCCAGAAGGGACGAAATGGTAGGTGAAGGAACATCTTTGCAAGTTAGATGTTCAGGTACAAATTTGTTGTTTAACCTAACAAGGCGTCAATTCTTCACCAGTGTTCCGAGGACGTGATCGAGAGCGTATCATAAACACTTTAAAATTAAGGTAATTAGCCGGTTGGCAGAGCGAAAGGAATAAATTATTCATCGCTTTACGGAACTCCTTGCTAACTACGGAATAGATCACAGGATTCGCTGAGGAGTTCAGTATTACAAAAAGCGATATTGTGTAGAGCAGTTTTCCGTAATATTCTCGTTGCACGATTGCCGGCCAAAGCACAATGATCAGGCGAAGAACGTTTAAAGGGAGCATTGTAACCGCAAACACGATAACGAGCGGGGTTAGAATTTTCTTGACTCTCTTGTTGTGACTGAGGCGAACACTTTTTACGTTGGCCAGAGAAGTGCATTCTCCCTCATGGCCTCTTTCCAGTGCTTCTTGTTTCATAGCTTTGATGAATGCATCGGTCTCGTTCATTTTGCGAGTTATGAATAAACAGGTGACAGAAATGATGGTGAGAGGCAAGATATAGGAGAACAAAGTCAGCGATCCTATATAAATTCCGCTTAATACTGAGTTACGACCCCACTCCGGCCAAACGGGGCCGCACCAGCCTGGGGGCTCACGATATTCGACAACGAAAAACAGTGGAAAGCAGAAGACGACGAACGATATCGCCCAAACGCATGCTGCAACGGCCTTCGCTCTTTGAAGCAAAGTCTTGTTCTTGCGTTTTATCATTGGCTTCACAGTCACCACTTTGCGGTATCTCTCTATAGCGATGACCGCAATGAACCACACTGACCCGCCGTAGAATATCTCAGGGATTGGATACAGGTAGCGGCACGTAAACTCACCAAAAGGCCAGTCAAACCAGGTCTTGATAGTGAGGAGTGGAAATGTTAATAGCAATGTGCCGAGGTCGCCGATGGCTAAATTTTGTAAATAGAAGTCTCCCGGTTGTTTCTTCTTGCCCATCCTGCCGATAACGATAACCACCAGTAGGTTGCCAGCTACTCCAAACAAAGCGATTAATACTGGAAGAGATAGTTTGAAGACAATAAGCTCGAGAGACGCGTCCACTCTGGGAGCGATGGCAAGAGAATCGTTTCCTAGAGAGGCGTTCGTAGTTGGACAATGCGCCGTCGAGTAGTCGTCGTTAAATTCACCTGGCATATTTTAAGTTCCTCAAATGTTCCTTCTTTTAGGACTTGCAGTTATTAAACGTCTCACTGATTTAATTCACGCGAGGCAGTAAGTGTAGACGCAACGTTTAAAAGTTTAGTTTTCCTACAGTTAGATCGGACGATCTTCGAAGAAAGTGAAGTTTTTTTTTCTTTCACGTGAAGTCCCTTAGCTTGCAATGTAGCAAGTTCGCTACTTTCTCCTTAGTTTTTCGAGGTAAAGCGCTGCCGCGATTTAAAGGTAATTAATCAGCCGGTAGTCCTTATATCGGTGACTTCCCAAGGTGAACAAAAGGCTGTTTTCGTCTGATTTTGAACCATTTAGAGGCCTCGAAAGCTTCGCAGTACCATTTACAGCGTGAAACCTTTCAATAACACGCAAATTGATGCATCGGGCCCGCTGAAGTGGCATTTTTATTTATCACAGTAAATTACAATTTGATTGGCAGCTGCTAGCAACGATCTTAACAACAAGTGAATATTTGGATAGGAGAAGTACTGACATACAATGTCATACAAGATGCTGTCATAACATCTGCAAATAGCTCAAGCACTGCCGGAGGAATTTGGCGTTGTGTCGATTCTACTCGGACTGGCGTCGTTATTGCACAGAGTACTGCTCATCTTACAGATAAAACCCAAACCGGCCCACACTCTGTGTATTCACCTTTTCGAGGAAAGATTTATTACCCGTTGTTTGCTTGGTTCTTGAGGTAATTTGCTTCGACTTTTTTTTAGCCCGTTAATTTTTTTATGTTTGGACTGATTACAGTTTACTCAAGCGAGTGACATGGCGACTTTTCAATTATCCCTCGAAGCTGAAGTTGCCGGGCTTTTGCGTCCAATGGCATATGTTTCACAAAAGCACTCGATCGGATAAATGTAATTAAAAATATTATATCGGTCTCACGGATGACGTTGTAACAAGTTCGATTTAAAAAAAAATCTGTTTGAAGCGAAATTTGTAAGCAAACATACGATTTAAAAAAACAATACAAGGTTGACAGAAAACCTGTGAATGACTTTGCACATGCTCTGCGTTTTCAAAATACGAGTGAAGTAGCAACCGCTTCCAGGTTGGGAGCGAGAAAGAAGAATGCGCCGTCCTGTACCCATGTACGTTGTGCTTATTCGAACTATGAAGTTCATCATTTCATTTTGCTGTTTTGCAGATTAAGTCAAAAGATGCGCTAGTACCTAATGTACGTATGGAGCCTTACATTAGCTCTTGAAATGTCTCTCTTTATTTGACTTCCATGGTTTCCTTGTGACGGATAACTTCGCACGTTTTTCCTTCCTGTATTCAATATTTCACCGACCTTGTTTTTGTAACTACAGGATTGCATGAATTACACTGAATAAACCTTGGCAGATGGCAAGCAGGTGCTTTTGATGGGCATGTTCAAAATAATGTTGTAAAACAATTTATTCTCAATCCATAAAAAATGCAAACGAACCTTGGTGGGAATACATCAAGAATAAGGTTTCGCATCCAAAGAGATTGACAACTGTTTTTTTTCTTTTGGTCAAGCCAAAATAATAATAATAAAAAACATGATGAATGTATGAAAGGTATCTTCATAAGTGTGCGCAAATCGTTGGCTAAATACGTGTAGCTTTTAATTAATTAATGTGCACAGTGTTGTAAGTTCTTTAAGGGATGATTACTACAAAGAAAAGGTGTTTATTCAAAACAGTTTGTTGTACTGGAAGAAATCTGGGCGTACAAGTCAAATATACGTCGAAAACTAAATTCCCCTTTTTTTGGCCAGGTTTCTGCCGCCATTTTCCCCATAGAAAATGCTATATTATGTTCTGTCATCTTTCCTTAAGACATTTATCACTGAATTCTTAATACCACTTTTAATTATTATGTCTGTTGTCATATCATGCATTTATAAAGTTCTCTTAGAAGCACGTAAGTGAGTTTTCTACGTCCTATGATTTTTTTGCCGAATCTCTGTCTGTTCATTTCCCTTTTTTACCGCAGAGGACAATCTCGATTATCCGTTGGAACAGACTCTCTATACGAAACAACTTCCAATCATGTTGAGCTTGCGTGAGTTTGTATGTTTTCTGGTGCTAATTGGACTAGCTGGGGTCAAAGTCCATCTTTCCGAAGCGCGATATGTAAAGCAATTTGTATTTAACTCAAGGCCCGTCAAAATAGCAGAATTGGAAAAAAACTGGAATAGTCATGTCATATTTCAGTGATCGCTCTTATTTAGTGTACTGACAGCGCATTGGATGTCTGAAGTAGACACCCTACGGGTGATCTTTCCGTCTTACAAAATGATGACCATGATGATGATGATGACAATGACGATAACGACGAAGATGGCGATCACGATGGCAATGACGGTGATGTTGATGGTGGTGACCCTCTTAATGACATTTTTAACTTTAGCAAATGGAAGTTGAAAATGGGTGTTCTGTTTTTGGCCATGATTAAAATTTCGAACATGTTTTGAGACGTCATCCATCGTCATGGTGACAAATAAGCCAGGTGAATGCACAGAACTAGTGTTAGAGAAAAACTTTGAGTAATTAATAATTCAGAGTGGAAAAATATATATGACTGAAGAGAACTGTTCAATAAAAAACACCCAAACAGATAAAATAGACCTAACCGTCGTTTGGTTGGCTCACAATAAAGTGTTCTTCCAGTACCTCTCCCATATTTTTTTGGTGCTGGACAGTTTTGGCGTTGATGAATTTTATGGATGAACATCATTTATCAAATATCTCTCTTTATTGCAACTAATGACTTATGTTGTTGTTCCCAGAATGTTATGTCCGTCCGATTGCCGTCCACCATCCAAGGAAGGTTTGTATTGGTAGCGAGCTACTTTCACAATTCTGATGATGCAGGGATCCTAAGCTTGGTTGTTACAACAGGAGATGAGACCGTTAAAGCAAAAATGAGCATTCTTTCCTGCAGGTAAGATAAAACAATGAATACGTGAGGAGATGAGCAGGGGCACCCAACGACAAATTTCGGTAGATATCTGTTCGGCGGAGGGTAGTTCGCCTTAGGCTTTCGGCATCGATTAAAGAGTGCTCTCGGATTTTCCGTAACTGAAACGTGGCCTAAAAGATTCACAGTGGGGAAATTATAGCCCCTGCGGTTTTTGGAAAGGTCGTAATTACTGTTTTTGGCGGTCAAAACGTCAGCTAGCTTTTTCGGAAAGAAAATAGTTCCGTCAGTAGAAAGTTCGTGGAAAGTCCATTTCACCCTTTTCTCAAAGGAAGATTTTGTTCCCTAACATTTTCGGGCAATTTAACTTTCAGCTAAGGAATCCGAATATCTAACCAAAACATCACTCATTTTAAACAGACTTCAAACACGTACCATAAGGTACTTAAAAATACCTTTCTACAGCTTTTGGTTAATTTGGCTCGTTGGGTGCCCCTGATAGAGGGATCTTCAATCGAGTGCCGTAAAATCAAGACCTTATCACGGTTTAGTATATACGATACAAATGAATAGCGGTTTCGCGCGCTATGATTGGTTAACTCGGATGTCGGTATATTGTCACACATAAAGTAATGTTTTGGACCGCTAGTGATTCAGATTGTGTGATATATATACTAAAACAATTATTCACCTCAGTGTCGGTGAAAGTGGTGGATATATCCACCACTATAGTAGTATACTATGTTAAAAGATAAGCCTCATTTGGGATTTCCTCTGATTTTCTCGGATTTCCTGCATACTAATTTGGATTTCCACACTCTAACATTTTGGATTTCCTGCATACTAATAAAGATACTCGGCAAAAAGTGTCTTCCTGCATACTAATTTGGATTTCCTCCATACTAATAAGTGTCGAGGTTTACTAATTCTCTGCTATGTCCCTGCGTTCCGCCGCAGAGAAAACGTTTAAGTTCTAATCAGCAGAAAGGCAACAACACGTTGAAATAGGAAGGACACGACCAGTTGTGTTTATTGGGGACGAGAAAAACATACAATAAGGTAGTGGCGGAGAAAAACGAATTACATCACTGTAAACTACGAGACTAAACGTAAACAGCATACTAGAAAAAATTGAGCTCGGCAAGGTGCGAGCGGTAAAACTGGCTGTGTCGAGTGACTAACGCGAGAGGCGCCAAGGCTTAAATACCGAGATGTGACGTAAAATCCCTAGAGGATCAAACTGCGGCCATAAATGCAAATTCCGAACATAAACACATTTCTCTGCTATGTCACTGCGTTCCGCCGCACAGAAAACGTTTAAGTTCTAATCAGCAGAAAAGCAACAACACGTTGAAATAGGAAGGACACGACCAGTTGTGTCGAGAAAAACAAACGAGAGCGAGCGCGCGTAACTCAGAGACCTATGCGCGAAGTAGCAAGAAGCTGTCGTCGGAGATTTTCACGGCAATATAATTCCTTGGCAGAGTCAGATTTCCACCTGCCGTGGTTTTTAGTGACGTGATCGGGAACTCCGCTATGAAGCGCAGCCGAAGCGCCCCCTATCCTAAGCGAGTGCAAACCTATACCCGACGTATCAACACCGATGGCCCGAAACTTAGCCAAAACGACTTCCCTCGCCCTGGTGTAAGACAAACTCGTACCGGAACGAAGGGAATAACCCTTAGAAGAGGAAAAACTAAGGTTTTGAAAGACAAACTCAACCGAATCAAGATTACGCCTAGCCAGAGCGGCATAACGGAGCAGCATAGCGCAGGGGCATGTGGGGGTACCAGTACTAGCGATAACTAAAGTACACCCTTTACCCAATTGATCAACTTTGCTTTTGGAAACGTAGAGCTCAATATGATCCTGAAAGAAAGAAATGTCAGACCACCTAAGACGACTTAATTCGTCAAAGCGCAAAAACCCAGCAAAAGCAAGCAAACAAAAACAAACGTCCCTGATATCCCCGAGGGATGCTGTGGGCGTAGCAAATCTATTAACTAACGCGACTAAATGCTCAGGCAAAATGGGTACCCTATTCAACTTAGACGGTTTCGAAGCAACGCGCTTACAACCTTCTAGAATAGCCAGAAGAAAAGCTGATTTACAAGGATTCGAGACCCCGCAAGCATTATGAAAAAAGCTTATACTGTAGAACGCCTGCTGAATGGAGGAATATGAAGACCCTGATTGAACTAACGAAATTAAATACAAGGCTACGTGTTCCTCTTGAGCCGGGAAGTAAATAACCTCTGGGAAACCACTGGTCCAAGATTTTCAACGTTTGAAACAACCGTGGTAGATCTTGAACGTGCTAGGAGCCTTGCTGTGGGCAAGAACCGCTGGAATGTGCGCACGCAGGCTCTCCAAAGCCGGATGGTGAATGCATGATACCCTGGAACTTGTAAAGAAATAAAGGAAAAAATAAGGCATAAGAGAAAAGATGAAAAATGGTAGACGTGGAATTCCGATTGCAATTTATTAAACGTGGACAGCCAATAACGCGTACATACTAAAAATAGGCAATAACAACAATATACGGAGAAAACAAACAACCGTTAAAATTCGTACAACGTTGCCAACAAAGGCCATACGTTTACAAAAGATAAGCAAACACGATCTAGAGCGACCGTCAATAAGGCACTAGCCTGTAAAAAACTATGAAAAAACGAACCGGAATAAACCGAAAAAAGGAACTCGCTATAAAGCGCTAAATATCGTACGTGAACCGCTATAAAGCGACAAGGGTCACACCTGAACCGCTATAAAGCGCTAAACAGCGTACGTGAACCGCTATAAGGCAACGAGAGTCGTCCGTGAACCGCCAAAAAGCGCTACGTGGAATAGCGCGAAAAGCTCTGCAATAAAGTACCAATGCCTGAATAACGGCTCTAAAGACGCGAGCTGGCGTCCAAATAAATAACAAGTACAGGAGCGCGAAAACCGAAAGCGCTAAAAATAGTAGGGAACCCCAAGTGAGAATCGTCAAAAATACCTGACGGATCGGAAAATTCTATGATTCGGGAAACCGAATCCCGAGGGTGACCTAGAGGAAAAAGGTAAGGCCAAAAACTAGCAGAAGGCCATTTGGGGGCGATAAGCACACCGCGCGCGCGAGACGTTTCCAAATGCGCCAACGTACGCGCGACAAGAAAGATTGGAGGAACCAAATAGTTGTTAACGCCGCCCCAACTGGCACTAAAAGCGTCCACGCCTTCGCAATCGGGACACCAGAACTTAGAGTAAAAACGCTCGCACTTAGCGGAAAGAGAGGATGCGAAACGATCGACGTCAAAAGGACCAAAAATACTGCTAACATGTTGGAAGAAAATAGTGGAAACAGCCTAATCATCATAATCAACAACACGACTGACCGAATCCGCGTAAGAGTTGAGTGAGCGTGGGATCCACTCAACTTCAAGTGAAATATCATGTGCGGCACAATAGGTGAAAATTTCGAGAGCTAAAGCATGCAAACGAAGGCTGTTGCTGCCCTTGGCGGAAATAGACGCCGCATTCTTACAATCCGTAAAGACCTTGACCACTTTGCCCGTAAGGGAAGCCCGAAACGATTTCAGGCCGTAAAGAATGGCTAACAGTTCCCTGGCGTTACTATCCAAACCGGACTCCAAAGAGGAAAACACTTGAAGGAAAAGATCAAAATCCTCGCTATCAACGCGGAGGGCACGCCCACCGCAGGCGAAACTGCTGGCGTCGGAAAACACGAGAGTCACGGGAAGCGAATATCTGGTGAGAGACCTCCCATTGAGTCTGGCACAGTTAGATGGCCAGAAATCAATTTCCTGAAGGCATTCGGAGAAAAACTGATAGGACCTAAAATCCAAAGGATAATCCCACCCGCTGTGAAGTTTGACGAATGATTGGAGGAATCTGGACATAAGGAGTGTAATGTTGCCATAACCAGGGGTGAGGGAAATAATTTGCCCTGTAACAGAAGCAACCGCGCGTGGGGTAACGGAGCGAGACCCAGATTTTAGTGATAGGAGTGCTCTAAGCAACTTGACGATGCGGCGGTGAGGAATAAATATGCGGCCACGCGAAAGATCCCAGACAATGCCCAACCATTCTAAAACCTGGGTAGGCCCCCAAATAGATTTCTCCTCATTGGCGACCACGCCCGCGTTGGCCAAATCAGATCTAACAGCCGAAGCAGTACTCTGAGCTACCGAAAAATCTTGGAGGCATCCGGCGCCGTCGTCTAAATACAAGACCAAGGGTATGCCCCGGGAGCGCCAATGCTTAACTAACGGCCTAAAAACCTTTGTGAACACGTAAGGGGCTGACGAGAGACCAAACGGGAGCACGGCGAAAACAAAAAACCTGGGCTCTACAGAGCTACCGAGGGGCCACTGAAAGCCTAAAAATGTTTGAGATTCCTCATGAATGCTTACGTGGTGATACCCAGACTTCATATCGAATTTAAACATATAACCTGGCGAGTGTACGTAATTAAGAAAAGTCCTACCATCCTCCATTTTAAAGTTAACTTTGGGAATAAACTTATTGACGTGACGGAGGTCGAGAATAAGGCGGCACTTTCCCACAGAGCTAACGGATACCGTTAAAGGATTGACAACCGTGGGAGGCGTAAAAACTTCGATAACAGAACCCGCAAGAAGCAGATCAGAAATAGCACTGTCAAAAAAACTGGCGTGATCTAAGGCAGACCTGTTGTTATAGAAAAAAGCTCTAGGAGGCCATGAAATAAAAGGAATGCGATAACCGAAACGGATGATATAAAGAACCCAAGGGGAGGAACCGATACTAACCCAAAAGTCAACCTTGCTCCTGCGCCTATCCTTATAAACTATGGGCGCTGACCCCTGCTTATACTCAAAACCACGAGAGGACAAACATTGTTCGTATTCAGAGTCGAAACAGTACTTATCTTGTGAGAGTAAGTCAGCAAACTCCTCCTCCACACGGGCGTTGACATCACCCGCCTTCGAGCCACAATGCGAAGCTGAATAGTGAACGCCTAGAGCGCCGGAAGCCTCCTGCTGTAAAGACGCCATAAAAGAATTTTCAGGGACGGTTAACGGCGCCCGTGGAACTAGCTGGCAGCTGGCTAGATGAACAGCCGACGTGAAACCTTGCGAGGCGGACCGGGCACTCCTTCCGCCAGTGGCCTGAAGAACCGCAGTATCGACAAGGCCCTCGGGTGAATTCACGGTTAGGGGTGAAACTGTGTTGGTTTGTCGAAGAGGAAGCGAAGGGCTGTGAAGATTGCCAAGAACGCTGGCTCCCGTTGAACTGCCTTGAGTAAGGGGAGAAGAAAGATTGAGCTTGACGATTTCGGACCGCAAATCCCTCAACATTACGCTTATTTCTTTGACGAGCTTGATCTCTCAGAGCCTGCCTCTCTGCAGCGCGAATTCTCTTGTCGTCGTCCTCGCTCAACGAGACGGGATTAGATTCGTATTGTTTAACGGTCAACCAACCGGCCTCGGACGAATCCGCGATCCGTATCTTGCGGTTACGTTCCTGTAATAGTTCTACGGTTTCGTCAAGAATTGAAAACGCCTCAGACTCGGGAGGTAGATCGGCCAAACGATCCTTAAGCGAAACAAGCTTGGCTAACACTTGACCGTTAAATTTGAAATTACGTTCGTTGCCGGTGTGATTAAACTTGATCTCCGACTGATCCTTCAAAGAATTAGAAGCAGAAAGGGCAGCTGAGGCAACCTCTAGCGATTTCTGTACCTCGGACGAAATAACTGATTTGTGAAGGGCGAGCTGACTAACAACGAACTCTTTGAAACTAGCAAGATCTTGCTTTGTAACGGGCTCGTCTCCCATACTACAAAATTAAGCTCGGCAAGGTGCGAGCGGTAAAACTGGCTGTGTCGAGTGACTCACGCGAGAGGCGCCAAGGCTTAAATACCGAGATGTGACGTAAAATCCCTAGAGGATCAAACTGCGGCCATAAATGCAAATTCCGAACATAAACACATTCAGCGACGCACTTCTACAATAAAAACAATGGGCTCCCCTAGGCGTGCCCGGTCTCTTTTAACCATGTTTGGCTCATGTAGAATCTATTATGTGTTCAAAATAAAAACGCGCTTTTCGTTGGTAGCGTAAATCTTGCTTTCCGCTCCGTTAGTCACTAATTATTCAAAACTAGTGATCCAAACTGCCCTATATTTGCATACGAACTCTGCAGTAAAAAGCCCTTGGCACATCCTTAAAACCACTGCTATTCAGCAAACCCAGATGGTTCCCCCGGTAATTCCGGAGATGCAGCGCATTCTGAATAATATGGATAACCTTCTGTATCGCACAAAACTTGAGACGACGAAAGAGCGAGGCAGAAGGTTATCCATATTATTCTGAATGCGCTGCATCTCCTGAATTACCGGGGGAACCATCTGGGTTTGCTGCTTGAGATACTGGAGCAGTTCCTGGGAGGAGGGAAAACAATAGGAGGAGGAGGAGGAGGAGGAGGAGGAGGGAAAACAATAGGAGGAAGAGGAGGGAAAACAATAGAATTGAGGAGGAGGAGGAGGGAAAACAAAAGAATTGAAGAGGAGGAGGAGGAGGAGGGAAAACAAAAGAATTGAGGAGGAGGAGGAGGAGGACGAGGGAAAACAATAGGAGGAGGAGGAGGAAGAGGAGGAGGGAAAACAATACAATTGAGGAGGAGGAGGAGGAGGGAAAACAAAAGAATTTCGTAGTTGTTGGAGCTTTCGTTGTCAATAAATGTATTTTTATTCAATTCAAATCTCTGTGTATTTGAATCATTTTTGTATTCGCTGAGAAAAGGCAATAAAGTTTGTTTGTCACTCAAGAAACGTGTAATTCATATTAGTCGCGTGTTTATATTGATCGTTCCAAACAACTTAAGCCGTCTATTGTCGTTGTTGAATGGCAGTGGTTTTAAGGATGTCCCAAGGGCTTTTTACTGCAGAGTTCGTATGCAAATATAGGGCAGTTTGGATCACTAGTTTTGAATAATTAGTGACTAGCGGAGCGGAAAGCAAGGTTGACGCTACCAACGAAAAGCGCGTTTTTATTTTGAACACATAATAGATTCTACATGAGCCAATCATGGTTAAAAGAGACCGGGAACGCCTAGGCGAACCTATTGTTTTTATTGTAGAAGTGCGTCGCTGATTAGTAAACCTCGACACTTATTAGTATGGAGGAAATCCAAATTAGTATGCAGGAAGACACTTTTGCCGAGTATCTTTATTAGTATGCAGGAAATCCAAAATGTTAGAGTGTGGAAATCCAAATTAGTATGCAGGAAATCCGAGAAAATCAGAGGAAATCCCAAATGAGGCTTATCTTTTAACATAGTATACTACTCACTATTCACCATCACTTAGGTGAATAATTGTTAATTAATGCGCCGTCTTGGCGAGTGGGCAAACAAAACAGAAATTACAGTGTTTGTATGCAAAACCTTTGTCAAAAAAAAACTGTGAAGCGCCTGTTCCTCAGCAAAAATTATATTACTAATTAATGGTGCTAGGCAAAGGGTTCCACTGACAACATGGAAGGATTTACGGCCGTGCCAGAAAACGTTCTCTAGCTTTTTGAATTTTTCCATAAAAGAATTACAGACAAATGCACGTATGGAAAGAATTAAAATGCTACCAGCGAAGGTGTCCATAAAAAAATCAGTTCATGAATATTTCAGGGCTAACGTTTTACGGCAATTATTTGACATCATATGTCCATACAAACCCTGTAAATTCCTTACGCTTCGCCTACCCGCCAAGATGGATTCTATTACTGGCCTATCACAATTAAAAGATTCCAGTAGCGCAGTACCCAATTCGAATTCGGGGAAATGTGCACAAGCAAGACGCGATTTGGTTGTGTTTTGTTTGTCATTGGTTGAGAAAGTGGCGCTAGTTTTATTTTGATAAGCAATCAAAGAGCGAAATAAAGCAAAACACCAAGGCAAACGAGAACTATTTTCGGCACTCAACTGGAAACCAACACTCAATCAGCCATTTTATTCATCATTCAATTAGTCCATGTCAGTCATTCTGTTAGTGATTCAGTCAGGCAAAGCGAGTCTGAGTCAGTCAGTCAGTAGACTGTGGGGTGGGAGAAATACACGCGCGCGCGAAATTGCGAGGAGACGTCCTCGCAATTTTACCCGCGTGTGTATTTCTCCCGCCCCACAATCCATCGCCGAAATTAGAGACTACTCGCAGTCTAGTCAGTCAGTTATTCAGTCAGTCAGTCAGTCAGTCAGTCTGACTGTCAATTATTATTTGGGTAACCACTCTATTGTTGGAAAAATACAGAAATTGAATATCACGCCCCATCATCTCTACATTGTTTTTGTTTATTTAAGGTATCGCTTTGGCTGCCGTCAAGTCGCGATCGATGACGGCCACGACGTCTGCGTCTTCATCGCAAATCCAAAAGACGTAACCACTGTCAGCATAAGCACCAGATTTACAGTCGCTTTGGTGAGTTGAATTCAATGCACGAGTCCGATGAACACTTCCAAATGGAAGAACGGTCACTAACAGAATAAATAATGGTTCCATAACCAGCACCACAGCAAAAAATACTGAACAGCTCAGTTCCATTCGAATGATTTCTTTCTCGCATTCAAACGCTTTAACCACCTTGTACAGCACAGTAAAGCAATGCTCAGTAGCTTTCATTTGAATGGTCACAATTTGTAATTAGGTTTTGATCTCTAGAGTCAGAATCACCTTGTACAACATAACAAACAGCTCCACAGGGAAGTACTGCTCAGTAGCTTTCATTTGAATGGTCAAACTTTAGGTTTTGATCTCAAACGTCGGAAGCACCTTGCACTGCATAATAAACAGCTCAGCCGGAAAGTACTGCTCAGTGGCTTTCATTTGAATGATCACACTTTAGGTTTTGATCTCAAAAGTCAACAGCACCTTGCACAGCATAATAAACAGCTCAGCAGGAAAGTACTGCTCAGTGGCTTTCATTTGAATGATCACACTTAAGGTTTTGATCTCAAAAGTCAACAGCACCTTGTACAAAATAATTAACATGTACACTGAAAAGTACCACTCATTAGAGTTCATTTGAAAGATCAAACTGAAAGAGGGAGCAGGGTTGGCGCAGTGGTGAGAGCGCTCGCCTTCCACCAATGTGTCCCGGGTTCGATTCCCGGACTCGGCGTCATAAGTGGGCTGAGTTTGTTGGTTCTCTACTCTGCTCCGAGAGGTTTTTCTCCGGGTACTCCGGTTTTCCCCTCTCCCCAAAAACCAACATTTGATTTGATTTGATTTAATTTGATTTATCAGGGCCACAAGTTTATTAGCCTGTGGCTATTACGTGCTACCCTGGATAAATAAAGTCTTTATTATTATTATTATTATTATTATTATTATTATTATTATTATTATTATATAAAGATTTTGTCCACGAAATCACTGTTATATCCACCTTGAGGAGCATTATGACTGAAAATCATTATGTACAGCATTATGGAAACGAGAAAATACAGCGTATAGCTGTCAACTTTTTCTGAGTCAAATGCGTGAGATTTTCGTCTCCTCATGACCGGAGTTTCCGAAAATGTTCCGGCGACTTTCGACGATTTCTCGAAGACGTCCGAACGCTACCGAATACGCCCGAAAATGTTCCGATGACTTCCAAACACTTCTGAAGCTATTTGCTACTTTTCCAGCCCCTCAAATGCGAACTAAAACGCGACATTTTAGCGCGTTCTGGTACAATAAGGACTCAAACTCGTCATTCAGCGCCGTTTGTTGGTACATTTACGGGAAATATTGAATTGAATTTTTAGTTGATAATGTGTTAAAGACCAAGTCATCCGGATTTCTAAGTCAGGCGTGAGAAATTGTCCTCAATGCGTGTGATCGACGTCTTTGGTCCGCAGGCGTGAGACTCGCGCATAATGCGTGAGAGTTGGCAGGTATAACAGCGCGATAATGAAAGTATTGCTTTGCGGACAATTATTTGAATGGTGGGATGTTTTCCACAGAGGTAATAGTTAGAGTCGCAGTAATTTCGACAGGGCTTATCGGTTACTGCTTCAGATAAAAAAAAAATAGACCACTGTTATTAGCCCTCGGCAGTATTTGTAGCACACACTGGCTAGTGGGGCCGAGCAAATCCATCCAACAAATAATTACGCATCCTCCCATCACGCATCCCGTCAATCGTGGCGCTGAAACTCTTCAGTCCTTACTTACCGTGTCTTCAGGACTGGCTAGATCTTTGGAAACGTGTGCCTTATTATAGGAAAATAGAACTTTTGGTAAAATTTAAGACCCAAAAAAACTTAATTATAGATAGCCTAAAAGTTATTTGAAATTAACCCGACTTAAAAATCCAGTGCGAGTTGAATCATGGACTTAAATCTAACTAAAATGAAATTACCGGAAGAGACACCGTAGAATAATGATAAAGATAATGATCATGATCATGATAATGACTTTATAGGGATGACACAATTACTGGTAGCCCAGTGGTTTCCATTGTGGCCCACAAATAACGACAGAAACAAATAATTCAAATAAACACAGCATGATAAGAGTCCCAACTGGTCGGAGGCAAACCAGTTGGCTATTTTACAAGGATGATCGAGGAGTTGAACCAGGGACTGCCCAGAACAACACCAGCTAGCGGCCAGGGCGGGATTTGAATCCGGGGCAACCGCATTGAAATCCAGCGCTCTAACCGCTCGGCCATCCTGCCTCACTGAAATAGCGAGAATTAACGCGAGTGTTGTGATATCGTACTCTTTCACGAGGAAGAGTCGTGGATGATGCCAATGATATTTTGTCAAGAAAACACGGAACCAAATGATGGTTGACTGAAAGATTCCTCTGATATCGATCAAGAATTCCTTTATGTGTTATAAATGATTTATTATTCTGATTAAAACATGTTTGACAAAAGGAGCTGGTTTTAAATTTCCTCACTGGCGTTATCAAGGTTTTGGATAATTTATCTAGTTTTATGGGAAAACATTGATGGACATTAACGTCACTGATAAAGCTCCTCTTTGTTGAGGTCGTAAAAATTTATGCTCACGAAATTATCGTAAATTAAATTTGCCATAATTTCCTGTAATAGGGAGTACTTAATCTTTTGGTTGTCTCCGGGATTAATTATTAGGTTTCGTTTCTCTTCTGACACGGCGATTTTAATCTCCACTGTGTTCAGGTGAAAGAAGTTTAATGCTTCAAGAAACTCTCTCGTGTAAACTAAACTGAGCGGTTTTTGTAAAACTTGCGTTAAATTCCTTTCGGACGCACCAGTCAACTAAATAAACTATAAAAATTATTAGCTTTCTGTCCCCAGCACGTTTTCAAGGTATATTTATAGACACAAATGAGGCTTGATCTATTTCGTTTCTTAAGCCGAAAATTTCAGTTGCGAAAATGTTTAGGGAAAGGATTCTTTATCTCAAAATTTCCGAATTGCTGTCGGCTTTCTAGCTAGCGTTATTTTTCAACTTTAAATGTCGTTTTTGCCCCTCTGAAACAAAAGGATCGAAGTAAATTTTGTGCTATCTTCGAAAATTTAAGGTAACTTTCCGTTGGTTTTTCATGACAATTTTTCAAACTATCTGACCTGAGACGAGTTTTCAGAGCAAACATTTCATCGAAACGAGTAACCTCACTTTAGAAAGCACTGGGATCGAGAGTACCACGCAAATGATTGTGGGACTCGGCGACTCCGATGCGAGGAGTTTCCGAAGGTACTCGTTTACAACGCCACACAGTAGCTTTCATGTTTCACCATTTTCATAGTTCGCGTCCTTCCATGCTAAACAATCCCACAATCACTTGCGCGCCCACTCTTGTTCCCAGGCTACCACTCTTTTTCAAAGTGAGCTATTGGCAACCTCGTTCCCAGGGTCTCTCATCTTCCCGTCTCGCTCCAGGGGACGTAAAGAGGAGGCACCCTGGGAACGAGGTTGAGCTATTGGCTACAACTCTTATATGTGCCCTTCAACTTTTATTTGATTCCGCCTTTCTCTAGGATTTCATCACTGCTATTCCGCTGTCCGATTGGGATCAGGAGCTGCTGACACCAACCGAACAGTGTGCCAGTAACGGATATTCTTGTATCCAGACGTCGTATCCAGAACCAACGGATGCCGTGAAAATCGAGATCGAAGATCGTTCCTCAGGCGGCGATAGAGCTCCTTATTACATCATGGACCGCAGGGCGAGGCTGAAGCATCTTAAAAAGGGCGAGGTAGGTTTGAAATGTGACAAAATAGACGCTGGTAAAACTTTGTTAAGCTAACGCTAGGGAAGCTGTAATGCTGAGTAGCTTAGATTGGAGGTGGATTTTACTCACAGCTTCAAACGTTAGAGCCAACTAGCCTTGTAGAACAGAACAAGCTCCACGAAACAAATGTGCCGCGTAAAAACCTCTTAAAGCAGGCTACCTCTAAAAGAAATCTCAATTCCTGATTTGGTACAAAATGGAAAGGTGTGGCCATCTAAAACGAATGGAAATTATGCAACGGACTGTACTCATTGCTAGCTTCTATTTGAACTGTCAAACTCTTGATGATGATGATGATGATGATGATGATGATGATGATGATAATGATGATGCGCATGTTAACATGTAATCAAATGCAAATTACAATAAAATTACAATGTTAAATACAAGTAAATAGATGAAGCGACAAAAGAAAAATGAATAAATAAACAAACAAACAAGTAAATAAAAATCCTCTACATAAACACAGATTAAAAAGATGGGTCTTGAGATACATTTTTTAAAACTATTTAAAGTGGTGACTCATATCACAGGATTGCCGAAGTGATGAGTGCATGGCTGGCAAACCACCCAGTATATTTATATTGAATTTGTCTCTTATTTTCAGAAAACTGTGCACGTTTCTGGCACCGCACGTTCCGGGCGCTATTATGTCATCGTGCACTTCTACCAACCGAATTACCTGTCGTTCCTTGGAAAGGTTGTCGTCAGTGGACAGGGCGCCACGTCAGTTCTGCTAACCTTCCGCTACTGTCCTTACGTGTCAGGCTGCAGAGCAATAGGTACCTCACAGCACAGGGAAGGAATGAGCGAATCAGTGTACATTGGACGACAGAGCAACATTCTTATCAGCATCGTGATTCCGGGAGACAAGGGTGTTTGGATTGTAAGTGGCTTAGAAATCAGTTATTTCTATGACTTGTAAAGTAGGCTGCACCCTGTCATTATTTTCATAAAACTGATATCCAAAGGTTCTTTAGTGGGTGCCGAAAATATGCTTTCTTGTCTGTTTTGATTTTTTTCAGTTACCTCACTCTGTGATTTTATTGGTTAGCAAAACTCGCGCCATTTTCTCAACCAATTGTGGCACGCGGTCAGAGGTCGACAATAACCAATTGCTTCGAATTGTGTCTGGTTCATTGCGCTATCTACGCCATTAATCAGAATAACTGCCAAATAGCAAGCTAATACAGACAACGGACGGTCGATTATGGACATACTTATGCGGTCGGCAGCATTTACGAGTGACCAAACGGTTACGAAAGCAAACAACTGGATCCTTTTGATATCTATCTTTCCTTTGCATTACAGGATTACGTTCTACTGGTTCCGGTGTCGTCGTTTTCTCCTTCCCTCCTCGAAATTAAACCCATTGACGTAACACAAGACTTCATTCAAGACTGTGGCCAACACAATTTTTACCTCAAGGAATCGTCATCACAATTCTGCCTCAGCTCTGCTTTCACCATCACTTCAAGATTCAACAATGGCGCCTTAGCCTGTGACTGCGATAGACTGGGCTCTACTCAAACAAGCTGTCAATCATTTGGCGGACAATGCGCTTGCCGGCCAAACGTGATTGGTCGAGCGTGTGATAGATGTAAAACCGGTTACAATGGGTTTCCACACTGTCGGAAAGTTGCCTCTTGATGATTAGGAGTAATGTGAAGTTTGAGTCCCAGAAAAAGTCCGAAGTCTCATTAATTACAGACATCAACATCTACAATATCATATTTCACAAATACAAACTAGAAATGTGTGGCGCTTGGGCATACTCCGCGCACATTTCAAACATTTCTTTGTAAAAATCACAGTTTTTGAATGGTTTTATCACATCGAGTTGAAGTCAGATTTATAAGAAACTTCTCTTAGTTTTGATATGGCGAATCTATCTTCGATCCCGGTTGTAGGTTTTAATCAAAATTAACAATTATTCACTCTAGCTGCTCTTTTATTTAAGAAATTCAGTGAAAAACACTATCTCGCAGAGTATCCACAAGATAACTCTATAACACAGCAGAGCTCAGAAAAGACTTCTTGCATTTTCTACTCTTCTGCAAGTGTGTGCCTTGAAGTCTCTTCTTTTTCTAAGAATCAATGGCAAAACGTGTGTTTAGGAACGCTAGGGAAAACATGTCATGTTTCAGATAGAGTAGCATCGAATGTCGTCTCACAGTTAAACGCGTAGGGAATTAATCGCAGAAGATTTATGCAATTGCTTTCGAATATTCTCGAAGTCAGTTAAGTGTTTTATACAGACTATACAAACGCAGTGTTACATTTGGCAGCTTTCTCATACGCCTTAGCAAGAAATGTTATAACCATAAGGCTTACTTACCTCAATAAAGTATTCCAATCCCCTGACTCGTTCCCAGTCGTCCCTATTATTTTATATCGTTGAAAGTGGTGGTTGATGGGAAGCAGTTTCATCCTCCTCTCAACTCTTGAGATCTCTCTCTCACTCGTATCACACTCGCTTTAATTCCTTCACGGACGCAACACTAGGAAGTGGTTCTGCCATACGTCAAAGGCACATGGGGGCTCTTCGCCGTTGCCTACAACAACAAGGCATACGGACTGTATTCAGATCTGACACAACTCTTAGATGCCACCTAGTGCGACCTAAGGACATTGTCGATCCAGTAAAACAAGACGGAGTAGTCTACAAGATTCCCTGCGAATGTGGTAAGGTTTATATTGGAGAGACGGGAAGATCTATGCATGAACGGATCAAGGAACACGATAGAGACATACGGCTTGCTCGATCCCAATCCTCCGCCGTTTCAGAACATAGCAACGCGACCGGACATTATCCGCTCTGGAACGAAGTTAAATTTATTGACCGAGAGCCACATTTGTACACACATTGCTATTCACGTAAGACTTCACCCTAACAACATTAACAGGGACAGTGGAATTGAAATTCCTGAAGCGTGGATGCCCACGATCAAACAACACAACAGCCGATCAGTACCAAAGCGGACCGCTGAGGGAACAATTTCTGGTCTGAACGACAAGGATCCAAATCCTCCAATCAACACCAGCCTAAGCGAGGATCGAAACGCACCAATTACCACCAGCCACGGTGCTTCTTATGCTCACACGCAGCCAGTCGACACCATCGCCTGATGAAGACTAGCAGTATAGCGGTCGAAAAGTCGCGATCCACATCTTTGTGACTCAATCGTGAGACAAAAGATTAACTCAGCTATCATTTGAAACCACGACTAGGATGACGAACACCTTTCATAGTAATTTTTCGTAGTTTAGCCTTTTTGCAGGCGGGTATCGTTTGTACTGGGCATCTCCTTCGCCTTTTAACTTAGCGTTGTACGCCTTACCCGCCGGAGTATCTGCTCAAGGGCTAGCGTTTGACTCTCCTGTAGGCCCCCAGTTCTTGCACTTCGGTAGATAAGGGCTATCCAGAAGGCCACGGCCGATCCAGCGCCATATCCAGCACCAACCCCAGAACCTCCGCTATTGTCTAGAAGAAGAAATAAATGGTCTTGGTCAAACGTCTCTAGTCGCTTTGAAAAGAGCAGTTCTGTTAAGCTCTGCTAACAATGTGTACGTCACTCTAGTTCTAATCACACAATTTGTTTCCGAGGTCATTTTTACTGGACATTTCACAAGGCTGGAAACAACCTGTTTTGATTCCTTATTAGTGTAGATTCCCGACCTTAAAATCTATAGCATCCTAGCTTGTAAACGAGAAAGAGAAAACTGGACATGGTCCGAAAAAAGAAGTTATCTCGACACAAAAAATACAAGTCACTAAACCGCGCTTTGAATTTGGAATGCAAATTTCAACTTTTCCGTCTTTGTTTTTTCTTCTTCTTCACATTTTCAGCCTACAAGTTTTACTTACCAGAACAGCCTGGTTGCTGTATGAGCAGCAAGGGAATATGGGAAATCTCATCCTCGCTTAGTTCCAGCCGGGAACCTGGCACTAGGAGCTCGGACCTCTTTTGGTTCAACTCCTGTTCGGAGATTTTGGTTTCTTTGACTTCAAGACGAACTTTTTCATCCAACACAGCTGAACTCGCAACATCTGTTGGCCAGTGGGCCAGTAAATGTTCAAAAGATGGCTTCTTGTGTTTCGTTTGAAGTGTGTCAACTGCTTCATCATCATTACAGAATGATTCTTCTGTGGAGCAAACAAAAAAGCAGTAAGAAAACCGTAGGCTTGACTGAACAAATTCAACAACCTCGTTCCTAGGCTCCTCTCTCTTCCTCCCTCGAGAAAGTAGCCTGATTGTGACTGTTCACATGTCCATGTGTACAAATCAAATCCGCACAGAGGGTGGGTCCTCGACTTTCTGGAGCAAACTTAACTCTCCTGCTCCTCCCTTCAATCATTTTTTTTCTGGAATCTGCAAAAATCTAGCACACACGGTACTAGCCGCAACCAGGGTACTTTCTCGAGGGAGGAAGGAAAAGGACCCTGGAAACGAGGTTGCAAATTTAAATGATTCAAGTGATCGGGATAAAAGCAGTAAAATCGAGGTTTTTCAACAGAAAATGACTCTCAAATTTAGAAAATATGCTTTACTCTTTATATCAGCCAAAACAGATTTTTATAAGTAACTCCTAAGACTATATTGTTCTGTCATCTGCGTGGCAGGTGGTGGAGTAATGCATAGCATGACCTGGAGTGGTGCTCAAGAAAGAGGAGACCCATCAAGAGGAGAGGAAAAAGGCCATATAGTATATAGAATAGGATTATCCTGTGAATCTGTACACGGCTCAGAAGATCAGCGATTTGACTCATCAGAGAACAGGGCTTTACAATTTTAAAGGACATAAACATGAAGTAGCTGAGGAGAACACTAGGCCACATATCAGTGCAGGAGGGCAAGAAAGTGGGGGCATGATAAGAGATCTTCCCACTTTTCCCTTGCACAAACACATCATCCATCCAAAACGTTACACCTTACATAATACCGTATTTCCTCGAATAAGCGCACAGGTGTTTATTTAAAATTTCAGCCAAAAGGGAGGAAAAATAATTTTTAGGTTTCCCTTCAACTAACTGTAACTTTATTTTGGATAAGGCACCTAAAAGAACACTGCGAGCGCATGGAAATGGAAATAATTGGAAGCGATTTAACAGATAATAAACTGCTCTCTTACACGTACTGATGCCGGTCTAGGTGAACCTTAAAAGATTAGAAAGTGACAAAATGAACAGAAGCAGGTTTTCCTTCTATCTCTATTATATAAGAAAGTGAGGTTGAGGAGGAAGGGGAGGGGGGGGGGGGGGGGGTGATGTCGAAATTCTAGTTGTGCAAATTTTAGCTTTCATGCATTCTTTGAACCATTGACTCCCAAGCATTTTGCCGAAAAACGCCTGTTGAAGCCCTTCGAGCCGTTCTCTGGCCAGATTCTAGCCAAAATTGCCCAAAACTCTGTTTGCTGGTGGAGTTTATCGCGCTCTTCTGTTCCTGATGCTTGCTATTAGCTTTCAAAGTTCGGGCATGCGCAGAAAGCAAAATCTTACCTTTCGCTTTCCCTCCTCGCTTTTTCTTTCGCTTTTCTTGCCTCGCTTTCTTTTTCTCTTGCTGGGCATTTCCTGGGCTTCCTTTCGGTGGGGAAAGATTTGTGGAAAACTTTTAGGATCATAGGATTAGGTGGGTAGTGGAACAAGATTTTCATTTAAATTTTCGGCTCAACGTCACTTGGTTTTTTCGCGTTTTCTTCGGCCTGCTGGGCGGAATCGTATTCCCCCTACACATGCTACATGGAAAAGTTGTCCATGAACATTAAACCTGATGACGTCACAAGCAGTACAAGGGACGTGGTTCTGCGCGGCCGGTTTTGGCCGGCACGGGTGTCAGTGGGTTAAACTTGCTGTAAGCGCTCGTTGTAAGATTAGTCAGTCGTCTCCAGCTCGCGTACGGTAGGGACTGGGACTTGTTTCAAAACATTATGAGTTATTGGGCGGTTTCCATTGAGCATAAAATAACCGGTACAAATTTTCTGAATTTTCGCTGGTCGAATGGAAAGCGTCCGACCACGTCCCAGAATTCTAGGTCACGTGCATTGACTTGCTGAAAGTGCTTCGTCCGTTTATTGGTTTTTCCGCTTGTCCACGTGAGCTCACGCCCGGTAGGGAGACTAAAACCGATATCTATCGCGAATGGAACACGAAGATTTCGGTAATTCTGTAAATTCCGGCAAAGAGGGTGCACATAAAACGTATTCCTAAATTTTCGGAAACTTTTCCCGGAACTTTGCCCGTTCCATTTGATTTCCAACCGGAAATCTCGAAAATTTTGGTTGAATGGAAAGTACCCTTGGAGAGCACATGGCGAGCGAGGTTGTTTACCTGTAATCGAGGGTTCGGGCCAATTAAAACAGTTGTTTACCAGAGTGTTTGAATCAATTCGTGAGTTTATTGTCAGAAAAAAACAGTTCCGACAAAGTGGCGACCCTGTTAGCTAGGACTTAATCATGCCAACAACCGTGGAAGTGAAGGAGAAAACGATCGGTAACAAACTGAAGGTGTTGAAACTGACACATGAAGGATCAGAGAAAATCGCTGGAACTAAATCATTAAAACCAGTTCAGAGACATCGCAAGCTTCTCGAGAGCAAAGTGGAGGAGTGTCATGAGACAAAGGCGAGAGTACAGGAACTGAGACTTGAACGAGGGGATGAGGAGGACGACATTCGAGCGTGGAGCACAGAGGTTGAAAAGCGCTTGGGGGAGTACGAAAGGACGGTCGAAGGGCTAGAAGAGTCGGAGCGAAGTTTAAGGGAAAGAGAAAGGAGAGAAATTCAAGAGGAGGAAGAAAATTCAAGATGGGAGATTAAGAAGAAGTTTGAGGCAAAAGCTGAGGAGAAAGATAGCAATGATGCAGGTAAACCGAAAGCTAAATTACCTAAACTTGTCATCACGAAATTCCAAGGGACGCATCTGGACTGGCAAAGGTTTTGGGGGCAGTTTGAAGCGGAGATAGACAAGTCAGACATTGGCGCAGTTGCCAAATTCTCATATTTGAAAGAATTACTTGTGCCAAGGGTCAGAGCCACCATAGATGGGTCACCATTAAACAGCGAGGGTTATGTAAGAGCAAAAAACATACTGAAGACCGAATATGTCACCAATTGAAGTGGCTAATGCACATATGCAGAACATAATGGGACTGCCAGTCATCTCAGTAACAAACCCAGCGAGAATCAGTGAATTTTATGAGAAGCTGGTAACAAACATTCAGACACTAGAGAGCATGGGCAAGGAGAAAGAGATAAGTTGGTTAGACCAACTCTAGACAAATTACCAGGCATCAGAGCTGACCTTGTGAGGCTAGATGAAGATTGGCAAGAGTGGGGGTTTCCACAGTTAGTGGAGGCTTTGAGAAAGTGGTGTGAGAGAAACCCAGTGCCTCTGGATAGCCACAGGGTTAATTGGGAACTCTGGGAGGTATGACAAAGGCGGCGATCGGGCATTTCAAGCTAAACAAGAGGATTGGAAATCCAAACCTTGTAAATCAATGAAACATAGATTAATTTATTGTATAAGGATCAAAGACTGAGGTAGCAGATAGAAGAACGGGCTTTTGAGTACCAACAAGTTATGTTACAACTGTACTGGAACAAAACATCGAGCTGCCGCCTCTGTCCAAGACCACTTGTCAGAAGTGTAATGGCAAACATCACACTTCAATTTGTGACAAGAACTCTAGCCAGTTAATATTAGCAACAGGGGAGGGCTCAGTGGTGTATCCAGTAGTAGTCGTGAAAGTAGAGGGAATTAGGTGCAGAGCATTATTGGACACTGGTGCGGGAAGCTCATATGCATTAGCTACACTGATTGAGCGACTGAACAGGCAACCTGATCACCAGAAGTACAAAAAAATCGAGATGATGACGACGACAACAGGCCAAAAAATAGAAATGTACAAGGTGCAAATATCTAACGTCAAGGGTAATTTTAGCCTGCCCACTACCCTGAGTAAAGTTGACAAAGGTGTCCTGCTGATAATTCCCAGCCCGCGATACACGGAAATAGTCTTACAGCACCAATATTTTCGGAGGAAATCCAAACCTTGTAAATCAATGAAACATAGATTAATTTATTGTATAAGGATCAAAGACTGAGGTAGCAGATAGAAGAACGGGCTTTTGAGTACCAACAAGTTATGTTACAACTGTACTGGAACAAAACATCGAGCTGCCGCCTCTGTCCAAGACCACTTGCCAGAAGTGTAATGGCCCACAACATTTGTAGCAAAGATGATCTATAGAGAGGCATGTGAACAACACCTCGTGCGGGATGCAGTAGTACCAGAGAAACTGGAGAAACAGTGGGAAAAGCTCCTGAAAAGCCTGCCCGATGAAGTCAGAATTCCCCGTAGTCTAGTTACAGCCAAAGAACCAGTCCAGGCTATTGATTAACACGTGTTTGGTGATACTAGTGGGGCGCGAACAGCGGCGGCTGTATATGCAGCAGTTTATCAAGAATCGAGCGCTAACCAGGGTCTGGTCGCAGCAAAACCTTGTTTAGCAAAGAAAGGGCTAACGATCCTAAACTAACTTCTAATAAATTGACATTTTAACTTCTAATATATTAACATTGAATACTAAGAAATCTAATTATGTCATCTTCCGACCCTACCAAAAGAAAATCCAAAATATTTCCCAAATTTGTATATTTGATTATGACTCAAAAAAAAAAATGTAAACCTTGAATACAAAGACTGTATTAAGTATTTAGGCGTTCTTATTGATGAAAACCTTTCCTTGAAGAACCATATTGATTCTGTTATAACCAAAATAAGTAAAAATGTTGGAATGTTAAGTAAACTAAGACATTATATACCATTTTGTGTTCTTATAAATATCTATAATGCTTATAACACGTTATCTCTCCTATGGACTTATTTCCTGGGGCTACGCCTCTAAAACACATCTAAATAAACTCACTTTTCTACAGAAGCGCGCCCTACGCTTGATTTACTTTGCAGACAAATGAGCACGCTGGCCCTCTATTTGTCAAAACTAACGTTTTACCTTTAAGTTTTCTTTATATCCAAGCGCTTTCAAACTTAATGTATGATATAAATGTAAAACAAGCATCGTCAAATATTCTAAATCTTTTCTGTACAACTTCTAGCATACACAAATATGCTACCCGCTCATTATTAAAAACTCTATAATAGAGCGACAAAAATACTCTTTTTCACGTGTTGGAGCAAAAGTCTGGAATGGGATACCTGAAAGAATAAAAACGTTGTCCAAAATAGTTTAAGAAATAAATAAAAAGAGTACTATTAACATTTTGAAAACTGAAGATAGTTACATTGAAATCGATAAAATAATATTTGATCTAAAGAATCATTAGAGAAGACACAATTGCAAGTACCTTTAGTATCTTAGTATCTCAAGCTCTCTCTCTCTCTCTCTCTCTCTCTCTCTCTGTTTGTTTGTTTAATTTCGCACAAATACACTTATCTTTTTTGTTTCTTTTTTAATCCTGTACTGTAATGTAATTGCCTCTGTTTCAATAGACTGGCCTGCCACGATTAGCTAAGCTACCTGTAGGTCAGTCTAAATTGTAATATTTCTATCTATTTTATTTTAATTAAACTTTATGAACCTTATGATTCCAAGGCTGGAACTTGTAGCAACCCACATGGCAGCCAATCTTATTGATAACGTGAGAAATGCGTTGGAGGGTTGTGCTGTGAGGTCGGTGTACGGATGGACAGATAGTATAGTGGCACTTCACTGGATTTCTGGAAAAAGGAAACTACAAACAGTTCGTATCAAACAGAGTGGCTCAGATCAATGCCAAGGATTGCATTCAGTGGGGCCATTTGAGTTCAGGCTTTACCTTTTCAAATATGCATGTAGTACTTGGAGAAGAAGAATGGAGAATAGGTGGAGAAATCACAAAAACAATTTTGATGTTTCTCTCCCTATCGGCTGACAGATCTATGTTTCTCAGCAAGAGATCTGAATTAAAAAAAAAACTACTTAACGCTGGTGCAAAAATCCGTTCTTTGCAGGCAGAAACAGGATCCCGCCAATCAAATTTCGTTGCGGCTTATTTGCCTCATGACCCTTTGGGTTGTGCGACAAAATGTGATTAATCATGGCAAATTAGCTGCAATGGGAACCATTCATTTCTGCGAATGAGGTTCTTGTCGTCAAAGTGAAAGCTGCAGATCACTTTCAGGCTTTACCTTTTCAAATCTACATGTAGTACTTGGAGAAGACCAATGGAGAAAAGGTCGAGAAATCACAAAAACAATTTGATGTTGCTCTCATCATCTTTTTATAGTGAAAGTCAGAGTTGCAGACAAATTTGTTGTTTACCAGCGAACCCTGGTTTTTAATTTTAATTTTAATGTTTTAGTATCTGTAGAAGTGACCCGTCGCAAACTAATATTAACTTTATTTTGATCATGTCTCCAAGGTGGATTTTCACAGGGAGGGGCTCTTGCCCTTTATACAGCATTCACATGGATAAGACTCTTGGTGGTATCTTGGCTCTGAGTTGCTGGCGTCCCCTACATAAATCCGTTCCTGGGGTTGGCATTAATTGTAACTTAACACTTTACTTGTCGATTAGGGCCGGCTCGTTCGAAAGCTGATTAACCCTAATCCAAGATTAAAAATTAACTAAGTAGTTTATTTTTTTATCCACGAACGCTGTTCAACGCTGATATTCTGCATAGTTTTGGGATGCCAATCCTGAAAACCAAAAAGAAGCAAAAGAACCTTTCATCCAAAAGTTAAAAAACTGCAACCTGTGTTTACACTAATCTTGGATTAAGTTAATTGGCTTTTGAACATTACCGAGCCCAGTTCTTGAGATTGTTCTTTAAAGGAGCAGTGTCACCGGGATTTTTGCTGTTTTTGGTTCAATTCTGCCAAAATTACTGCCTTTTACCTGTTATCGTGCAAAAAATGCTCCTACAGAATCAGCAAGATGAATTCCAATGAAATTTTAGCAGGGAGAGCTAACCATAATAATTTTTTTGGTGATTTTTCAATGCATAGCTTGAAATTTTGAAAAAACTTGCCAGTTTTTTCAAATTTCAATCCATTTCCATCCTCGTCATCTTAGATGAAATACAGGAGTTTATAGTGTCAATGCAGTACTACAGTCTTTGGCAACAAAACTAGACCATTATTTTAAGGTTTTCACCGATACATTGGCAGTTTTAAGCTTTTAAAATGATGGTACAAAAGCGTGACACTGCCCCTTTAAGGTACTGCCAAGTTCGGAGATATCATTAAGTGGCCAAACTCAAAACCGGTTTGAGCTATCATTGTACAATAATTACAGTGTATAACAAACAGGTACCAAATTTGGATATAATAAAAAAATTATCGTTTGTGGCCAAACTCAAAACTTTGAGCTATCATTTATACAATAATTATAACAAACAGTAACAGAGGAAAGTTTTAGTCAAGTCAAGTTTCAAGTCAAGTCAAGTTTATTGTGTCTATACACTTAGCTTTTGTGAGGACAATCTCACCAGCTAGTTTTCAGGTATAACACAGAAAGTAAAAGTGAAAAGAACTAGATTGAAATAATGTTTACAATAAATAACTAAGAATAATATAAGATTAAAAATACATTTGTTAAAATCTATTTACATAAGACTAGATATAACGTTTCATAAAATAAGGTCAAGCTAAAACTAATCAATAATACAAGGTGTGAAATATAACGGTCATATCAAACCTGACAAGTCTAATTTTTTAATAGTATTTTTAAAAAACCTTTAAAGGTCGAATAGTTCTATATGAGTCAGGCATTAAGTTCCATAGTTTTGGCGCCGTAAAGCTCCACGATTTTAAGCCATAAGTTGTAGTTTTGGCCGTTGGCAGCTTTAAAATGTCGTTTCCTCTTAGGTCGTAATTACCGTTTCTATATCCAATCAGTTCTTTGATACTCTTTGGTGCGTGATCACTATTTATAACCTTGAAAACCGTGCAGACTATTTTAGCGAGTCGTTGATTCACAAGTGATGGTAAGCCTATTTTATCAAGTAGTTTACAGTAGGGCGTTTGTTTTTCATTAAAGACAAAACGGAGGGCGCGCTCGTTAACGTTTTCTAGCTTTGCAGTGGCGTTCAGTTTATTGCAGAAATGCCATGTCTCTGAACAGTAGTTGAAGTGCAGATTAATAAGTGCGAGATAAAGACACTTTCTTGTTTCAATTGGAAGGATCTTTTTCATTCGTTTGAATACAGCGATCTGCTGGGAGACTTTCCTGACTTTCCTGCGTACATTTGCTTTGTGCCTCTCGAATTTCATTTTGTCGTCAATGGTGACACCGAGCATTTCGAGATCTTCAGTAAGAGGAATAGTCGTGTTTTCGCAGTGGAATTGTGGCGTAACCTGTGGCTTTCCCATTACTATTGTTTGGTATTTAAAGGTATTCCTCTTCACTCCGTTTTGCTCGTACCACTGATCAACGTTTGCGAGATCCGCATTTATAACCTCTTCTACTTTCTCCGCCGTTCTGTCAGCAAAACATATCTGTGTATCGTCAGCATAAGCGGATAATCTGCTCTGTTTGACAGCGTAAACAAGATCATTCATAAATATATTAGTATCGTTCAGTTTGAGAATTGATCACTTAATCTGACCCGCTGACGTCGATTAGTGAGGCAGTCATGAATCAAATCGGTGGTTTTGTCGTCAGCTCCGTAGCACTTACGTTTTGCCACTATCAGTTCGTGTGGCAAGGTGTCAAATGCCTAGGAAAGGTCCATTGACACAATTCCAATGATATTGTCTTGATCGAGTTCCCTCCTCCACTGTTCTGTGAGGCTAAGAAGAGCAGTATCAGTTCCGTGATTCTTCCTGTATGCGAATACGTGTTCGTGAAAAATGTCTTCGAAATAATGACTAATTCTGGAATGAATTAGCGTTTCGAAAATTTTCGAGAAAGACGGTAGTACAGTTATCGGTCTGTAATTTGATTTCGTTAAGAAACAATCCTTCTTGAAAACTGGTGAGACTTCACCGAGTTTCCATTGTTGAGGTATCCTGGAATTCTCCAGGATGTAGTTAAAAAGTTCGCTGAAAGGGTAGCCAAGAATTTCGGCTGATTCCTTGATTGCTCATGGTAAAATCTTATCATAGCCCGTTGCCTTGTTCGTTTTGGCTTTCAACATCGCTTCCTTCACTTCAATTGGATTTGTTTTCTTTAAGGACAACGGAGGTTTAGGTGTTGAATTTTGCTGTATGTGAGAAAGATCAGGAGTGGGTTTTTCGCACTCGAATTTCTTTGTTCTGTATGACCAAAGCTTGTGAAAAAGTTATTTAAAGTTTCAGCCACCTCTCTTTGGTCTCATATGATCCTTTCATTGTCCTTCAGCACAATACGCCCGTTGTGTTTACTTTCACGTGAATTTATGTCTATATTTTTTTTTATTATAAGTGATAAATTTGCTGAATCTCAAACTACTACAACAGGAAAGTAATGTTCCGCGTACCTTAGCCTGTTCCAGGCAGTCAGATCAATGAGCAGTAAAAATATGCACACAATGCAAGCACGAAAAGATGAGAAGATACTTGTGCAAGGTCATATCTGCTCCCTGCTGTCTTGACATCAGGAACTGGCTATGTGAAAAAAAAGTTAAGTTAAGTTAAGTTACGTCTGCTTCTTGTCAACCTTCGGCCTCAGTTTTGTTTCCGTACCACAAAGAAACAAAGTAAACTTTGCCACGATAAGCAGCCACAGAAAAGAATTAGAGATACAGTTTTTCTTTTGTTCCCTTGTTGCTTTACACAAGTCCCACAAAATAAAAGGTGTAGGCTTCGTCCGTGGTCGCAAAATTGTTGTTTTGGTATATTCATTCGACTTCACACAGAAATACTGCTCATCACCCTCCCACCCCTGACTTCAGTATGCCGTAAAATGTCAACTGCTTGACCTGCACTGTTGTGGCTATTGCGTTTGGGTCTTTCCACAATCTCTCCTCGCGTAGATAACGAAGCGTTGGATCCGAAGGAAAATAAGGGCCCGTGGTCGGTAAAGTTCAAGGGGTACTGGAACAACTACTGCGCAAAGTGTTTGGAAAGAAGAGTGACGTTTGTGAAGATAAGAAAGAAAACCGAAAGCTGTTCTGTTTGAATGGTTTTAAAATGAGGTTGAGATTCGTTT
>JAEMWC010000662.1:195000-255000 GCA_016490735.1 Pachyseris speciosa
TGGTAGTTAATTATGGCATCATTTCAAATGATCATGGCAATCACAAATATTACGTTGGTTCACTTAATGTACTCTAAACACGGGCGTCATTTCCCTGCAGTAAAATCTTTATCGCGCATGAAGTCGCAAGCAAAACTCATCCCGACACTTACTGCTTAAGTAGTGTTCATAACTGCGATGATCCGTCACATATTTAATCATTAATCCGCAGTTCAAATATATGATTTTCATATATTCATTAGCATATATTCACCACTCACGGGTATATTACGAACCAACAAAACGACCAGCTCCCAGATGGCTTGTTAGCTCAGTCGGTAGAGCGCTGCACCGATATCCCAGAGGTCGTGGGTTCAAATCCCGTACAAGCCTGAATTTTTTTTCAGGCTTTATTTTTACTACTGCTCATGTAGTGTTCATAACTGCGATGATCAGTCACATATTTGATCATTAATCCGCAATTAAAATATATGATTTCCATATATTCATTTTCACTTTGCTTCTCGTTGGTTACGAGACAATATTCCACTCGATTTCGAGGAATGGTCATCAACTACTGTTCCACAAGTGCGCGTTGCATACAAGATGATAAATTACCTTGAATGGAGACATTCCTCATTGGATTTTGTAACTTTAACAGCCAACAAATCTCGTTGCACTTGTGGTTAGCCAGGACACATTCCATCCCGATCACGCCCAGATCGGTTCTACCGAACTTCCTGTAGACCGAGTGCACGACAGGATCTGTCAGCTTATAATCGTATTGGCTTTTGACACCTTGTAAGTCGCATACCTGTAATGAACACCATAAACTAATTCAGTAACGACTCAGAACAATGGAACCACTAGTCAACCTAGTATACGCATGCGCTGAGGTCTACTTAAGAGCGCGAGTCGAAAGGGGTGCGCGCGGCAAAGGACTCTACAGACGGGGACAAATTCCTCAGTCGTTTGACATCGACACATCGGTGCCTTTAAAAAAGCAAAAAAGAAAATTAAATGATGGCAGGAGACAGGCGCCCTCGCCGTTGTCCTCGTTGTCAGGTTTAAGAGCAATGATGATGTTTCGCTCCAGGAAGACAAATTGAAAGCGGAATATAGCCTTGCCTTTGCCTTATCCTCGAGTCTTTCTAATTTTGTCTTGAGTTCGAGTTGAGCCTCAAAATCCCACAACATACATCTAATTGCAAAATGGCCGCAGTTTTAATATTTGTTGGCTTGCATTGAAATTAGCTCTGAAATGCCTCCCCTTATTCCTAAAATAGTCCCCATTTTGGAATACGATACCAACTCAACATTGGGACATTTGGGGCAGTTACAGGCCAAACACGACTCAACGCCGACTGGTTCCAATATACTCTGGCTAATGGTAAGTTCCCAGTGAATGCTGGGAAATTCCACTCCTTTCTGGGGGCAAACGGCTAGTTTGGTGACCAGTTGAAATTAAAATTTTGTCGGTTTGCCCCCACTTAGGACAGGTACTACCTAGAATTCACTGGGAACTTACCATTAGCAAACTAGTCTATTCATTGGGAATGCCAATATCGCTGTGATACCTTCTGCAATGACTATGTTCATAGCTTGGGAATTATATTTGCTTCTTGTAGACATTTGCTAGTGAATTGAGATCCACCCTGAATGAAGTTCAAAGATTTATTTACCAGTTTCTTTAATCATCTTACCATATATTGATGGTCACTGACGTGCCACGTCCAGTGGCTGAATGCTGGAAGCAGTAAACTAACATTACTGTCACATTCATATCCACCATTGGAATTGAACTTTACATAATCGCCTTCAAGAAAGGGCTCTATCGCCACGTATTCCTGTGGTAAGACATACCTGCAAAATTGTCATAAAGGGCTGGTTGATACTGAGGCCGCTAGTCTTTCGTTCAGCACCGAGAACACCCACCCCTAGCCTCCCCTGGCCGGTCCCGAAATACGCGCAGTCGCAGTGGGGTCTATCTTTTGTAACCGTGATTTGCGGACTTCTTGGTTCGGAACCAGCAAGAGGTCAGCCTCTGCCGAGGACAAGAATGAAAGATAAGCATAACGATGTTCACACCTGTCACGCAAGCATGAGAGAGAGAAGTGACGTAAGCAAGCGCGGTGAACTCCTGCCCCGATTGTTCAATGGGTGGATGGCGCTATCCATCCATCGGTCCCCTGATGTAGATTGTCAATGGGACAAAGACCATTTTGCTTTCGGGGTTCAAGGGAATGGAATGGGCTAGCTGACAATATTAAGAACACTAAAGAAATTGATAGTTTCAAGCGGACCCTTTTTAATAATATGTTTCATATGAAATAATTTTGGATATATTTTGAATAATTTTGAATATATTTTGAATTTAATTAAATTACTGTAATAAGTTTTCTCAATTACCAGTATTCTGTAATAATTGACATTGTGACCGAAAAGCCCTGTTGAAGGGGGTCTCAATAAAGTATGTATGTATGTACCGGATAAATCACTATCCACTGAATAACGAAATTGGTTTTGGTAGCCTTTAAAGTAATAAAGTAATTCATTTAAGCTCCATAACGTGGGGATTGGTTGCCCAATCTCCCGAGCCGAGGGCTCGTGTAATAAACAGTCGAACATTCCGGATCGATATTGGAATTTAGAAGTGTTGGTTTTTGAGGAGAGGGGAAAACCGGAGAACCCGGATAAAAACCTCTCGGAGCAGAGAAGAGAGCCAACACCAAACTCAACCCACATATGAAGTCGAGTCCGGGAATCGAACCCGGGCCACATTGGTGGAAGGCGAGTGCTCTCACTACTACGCCATCCCTGGATGGTGATTTATCTCCTGCCTTTATCCGCTGGATGATGATTTATCCAGTGGGTAGCGTTATCCTCTTTTTAAACAACCGAGGCCAGAACCAAGTCGCGGGCGTGCGGCACGAGCCACATTACTTCCGCTGAGAAGTTTAGACATTAGAGACCTTAAGATAAAGGTTTTTCGGCTTTTCCCGCGAACCGCGAACGTCAAGAAGTTACGTGACCAATGCCTTGCCTTCAGGTTTGCGGTTTGAGGTTCACGTTTGTACGGCTAGACCACGCTCTAGAGGTAAGTGATTTACCGCAAGGTTTTTTGCACCCTAAAACATCACAATCCCACGTTTGAGAGGAAATACTACTTTTTAGAACTCTTTCGCCTATTAATTATCGAATTCTTTTTCATAGAAACGTTATTTTTAAGACGATTTCTCAGCTAAAATAGAAGTGAACAAATGACTAAAAACAAACATGGCGACCGGCTATTTGTTACCCGCGAATCTTAGGACCCGAATATGGGCAGACAGCTAACGTGAAACCGCTAACCGCAAACCGCGGTTTGCCGTTTGCGGTAAGATGACTAAACCTCGATCTTAAAGTCTCTAATATTTGCGTCTACTGCCTTGTAAAGGTGAAGCCACTATGTCATCGCGCTGTAGGAGCGAGTGAGTGAGTGAGTGTAACAATAGCGCGCTTCGGGCCTGATTGACATCAAAGAGGATCTTCCTTTTTGGGACCCCCTGTCGTGAGCGACCATCTCTGGTTTTATTTCGTAAACTGGTAGCTTCAGGCTCGATTTCGACCGGGTTTTCTTCGTTTAGTAGAACCAGAGATAAATATTCTTACTTTTTGTGATTTAGGGAAAAGTTGCATACTCCGGTGTGACAGTCCTCGACTTGCTACAAGATTTTGTCCCGAGATTTGCTTCGTTAGATTCAATTGTGCGCCATGAAAGCATTAAATTTTCCCAAAGAAACGCAACGTTGTATTTTTTCAAATGAAGAATGATCCTCGCAGTTGTGAACGCAATTTATGCAATTGCGAAAAGAAGCCTGAAAAAAAAATTCAGGACTTCAACGGGGTTCGAACCCGTGACCTCGCGATTACCGGTGCGATGCTCTAACCAACTGAGCTATGAAGCCACTGACGTTGGGAGCAGGTCAATTGTGGGTTCATATGTTCCCGTGAAAGAGATGAGTGTGAATGATGTATGAAATAAATCGTACATGAACTGCGGAAATGAAATCAAATGAAGAATGATCCTCGCAGTTGTGAACGCGACAACACTTTTGTTGGCATTCACGAAGAGTGAAAAGTTTCTCTCTGTTTATATCACTGCATTTGTCCTCATTTGCTGTCATTATCATGACAACAAGTCTCCCTTTCGACACCAGCCATTTTGCTTTGAAAACAGCAAGACAAACTGAAAAAAAATTGTAACAGTAACCACATGCGCGAGTTGCTGGCCTATTTTCAGTAAATGCGGATGCGGAAACGCTGACTACATTATATAGACGCTCGAGATCTAAACATAAAGTGGAACGAAACTGAACTGCAAGTAAGAAAGGGATCCGTCACTGTGGTCTTGGGGCCGACATTTCTCTTCCTCACTACCTTTCGTGGATAGGTATCCAAAGCTGTTTGAAGGTCCGAAGATGGGGCTGGTATAAGGGATCTGAGGGCAAATTGAAATCTCGGGCACTATCGTTATTAAACAACGCTCACAGAAGAACAGGAACAATTTTGGGAACACAATTTCGTTCTTCGAAAGGATGCCAACCATGCCAGTTCTGAAGAATGCCAAGTTCTTTGGCAGACTTGATCTCCTTCCCTCTCACATGTGTGAAGATTATTCCCACATTATGAGCTTTTCCTCCATCCCTCAAAATGTGAAACGGGTTTCTCATACCAGTCACAGATCTCAGGTTGCAGGAGTAGAGTCTCGCACTAGCCAAGACTTTGGGCGAATACTGTATACCTTGTGTATACCCATGCCAATCAGAATACCTCGAAAAATATCAATACTGATATACTGATGTCCTTACGAAATATTGCCTTAAAGAATTATATTACAATTCGAGGAGTGAGGATTGCTGATCAGCTCCCCCTCGCTCCAATCGTAGGTCGAGTCTCGAACTCGCCCACGATTGGTGGCGCGTTTTGGGGGAACTTATTTCGAATACGTAATCCGAAGAAGCGACTCCCTTTACGTTGACCGTTTGGTCACTTCTCATTACTAGGGAACGGATACAACAGAAAGAGATTCTTTTAGGACAGGTCGCAAAGAGACCGCGCCCGTCGACTGGTGTCACGATTGCTTTGGTGTTGACAACGAGTCGATGACGAGACCAGAGGTCTCAGTCCCAGTTTGGAATGACTGAGAGTGTAACCCAAGACAAGGGCCAAAAGACGCGAAAACTATGAGGTCTAGAATCAACATCTGAAGTGAAGTCAAATCAACATCTGTACTTCGATTGAACGCGTTTCCCTAAAGTGCAACTAAGAAAGCTAGGTTTCCACGTCCATAGGCTTTCACAACACGGGGTCAACCCGGCGCGTCCTTTGTTTCCAAACCGGAGATAGCTAAGATTACTCAAACGCTGCAAACGTTGTCACTCCAAAAAGTCAAACTGTTGCTCGTAAACCTTAGCTCAGATCACTGACACCCGTCATAGTTGGGAAATATAAACGTTAAAATAGATTCATCTGTCTGCTGGCAATTATGCATTATCCGGGCCTAAACTGATCTAATTCTTAACAATGAATTAACTCAGTTACCCTTGTGGCAATAAGAAACGCAGTCCAAAGCAACGGACCAAATTGAAACGGCTTAAGGTATTCAGAGAAACGAAACGAAACGAAACGAAACGAAACGAAAAGTCAGTATTTATTACACATACATGAAAAAGTGCACTATGGCACTATGGCACTAAGAATTATTCCCTCCCTTCAAACACTGTCCTCGTTAGATGTCTTGTTTTGCAAAATACCAATACCAGTCGATTGGTAATCGACGAAACAAGGCTCGCTAACTATCATTATGAGCACTCTGCCATTGAAAATAATCTTGTTTGATAAAACAAATACATACAGAAATGACAAAAGAAATTTGCCCCTTTATCTTGCTAGGTGACTTGCTTTTCCTATTATTTTGCGGTATTACGAACGTATATACAACAAAACAATCTCATTTTATTCCACGATGCTGGCTGGTCATGTCCCAGTATTTTGTGGCAACAATTGAGGCACTTCGTTGGTTAAAATATTTTTAAAGCACCAAGAAAATCCAGAATACCGACACTGAGCGGGAAATACATAGTGAACGATCTCCATTAACAATTGTATTGCTTACTTTCTAAACACTAAAATCTTAATTTAAGATTTGTCGTCTTACCTTAGCACCAGGAGCAAAAGCTAACTTAAGCTGTCAGCTTTTGTTCTGGTGCCGAGGTAAGACGAAAATAATAAGCCTTCCTCATCCTGAGCCAAAAAAATCCCTTCTTCCGTCGACTTCCGCAGTAGGTTCGCTCTTAGATGTTTGGGAAAATCTTCATGCTGATGATTTACACAGTTAGTCGCTCTTAGAAGTCAAAACCTCAAAATCATCTCTCCTTCAAGCTATCTTTGTGTTTACAGGGTTATTGAGAAAGGAACAAAACAGAAAGGAATAATAACGTTTTAAGACGCATTCTGGGCGTAGAAAATACAATCGATTGGTCAATTTGGTCTTAGTAATCTTTATTTCCACTATTTTTCCCTTGGCGTCTCTTACAGGATACCCCCAACGTTCCTTGTGTGCGAAGGCAAGGTCGTATGGAGCCATGGGCATTCGGCGAGGAAAACCAATGTCGCATGAGATACATTGAACAGCCTTAGGATGATTTTTTGCAAAGACGACATGAAAAGGTTCGTCATTGTGGTAGTATTCCGTGTAACGAGGGGCCTTTGGTTCACTCAAATCATGAGGGTCCTCTTCTTCTGTGATTGGTCTTGCTTCAACATTGTTTCTTTTTTCTTTTCTTCTTTTGCTTTTTCGAGTTGAATGACGTTGTACTTCCCCAGGATGATATTCGCTTGGGACCAGACATCCTTAAAAACAGCGCTCGCTCGATCTTCCTAGCCACATTCGCCGAGAGGAATGGACATGCAGTTAGCTTCAACAGCAAATTTATGCCAAATTACGTCACGTAACTCAGTTCACGTGAGTCAGTGGGTGGCCGCTCGAGATCTACAGCTCCGAACCCGACGTTGTGAACACACCACGCCGAGAAAAAGCTAAAAGCTACCAGACTAACCCTAAGGATTCACAACATTTCTAACAATATACCGAGAATCCGAGCATGCAAGCAGTTCAAAAATTATGCGAGCACGAGCAAGCGAGAACCCATCTAATTTTTGCGAGCAATTCGAGCAAAGGCCAAATTTTGCGAGCACTTTTCAATTGAATGGGACCATTCGATACCAATCGACTGGTGTTGGTATTTTGCAAAACAAGACATTATGCAGCGAGGACAGTTTTCGAGGTGAGGGAAAATTTCTCGTGTCATCTCTAAGCCAGCAATTGCATTATCGAACAAAATAATTTTCGAAGGCAGGGCACTCATAAAAGTAGTTGGCGAGCCTTTTTTCGTCGATTGGCAATCGACCGGTATTGGTATTTTGCAAAACAAGGTGTCTAGCGAGGACGGTTTTTGAAGGGAGGGAATAATTCTTAGAGCCATAGTGCCATAAAACACTTTAATTTGCATACATGTGTAATAAATAACTTTTCGTTTCCCTCATCATGAATACCGTAAGCCAATTAAAACATTCTTAATATATATTGTGCACAACCGTGACCAGGTACGACAAAAATATGTATTTTTCATGCTGCAACTATACTGTTAGAAAACTGAAGAAGATTCCCTTACCGTCTGTCCTGACGTACCGGTATAAGCCCGAACACTTTATACCGCGATATTTTGTCTGTCTTGGCAATGAGAGGGATTACAAACTTCAATCTTCTTCTGACAGTAATGTTAAGTTCGTTAAGCACAGTTGTGTTGAAAACCTCGGCGAACGTTTGAGCCTTCCTGCTTGCGGACAAATCAGGTTCCCAGTGACTAAAATTCTTGGCTTGTGTTGCCTTAAAGACCTTGGTTACGCAATTCTTGTTCGCCATTGAACCGTTTCCGCGATATTTTCCCCTGAAAACATAGCGCAAAGATCCCTTCGAAAAGTGTTGTCTGTCAAACTCGGCCGAGTATTTACAGCCATCTTCGTGAACATTTCTGGATATCTTTGTCTCATGCGAGGTGTACGCTCCCATTGGGATAACGATAGGAAATTTTCCACATCAAACGAACATGGCAACCATTTTGTTTCTTCCTCAGTTCTTCGCACTCACTTCGCGTCAAGGTTTGATCACGAGACGAAACCGTTCGGAGAATTGCCGGAAGTAAGGTCCTGCAAGGGGTCAACGTTGTGAAAAAGAAAAGCGTCTGTTAAGAGTTCCAAAAGAATGTCACGTCCGTCTCTTTTACTTTCGTCAATAACTAGCTTCTAAGACCTGTTAGAACAATTAACCGAGCTGTTTTCGAGTTGTTTTCAGTTTGGGATTAAGTTGAATAATCCGTGGTGTTTTCGCCCCTTTGAATGATTGTGGAGCATAACTTCTCACATCAGACAGTTGACACAGGAAACGCGAAATGCCTCTACAGTGATTGGGTGTCGAGGATGTAAAGGTGAAATTTCAACTAAGATAGCTTTGAAAGTAACTGGAAATTAAGCTTTGAAGTTCGATACCAAACAGTTGCCAACGGTCTAGTTACTTCACCGGTGCCGGTCTTCTCCTCAAAATATTTAATGGACTTGGGCCTGTTGCGCCGGAGTACGTGAAGGAATTATTTACTACTCGCAGCACTCGATATAACTTTAGGAATGCGGAAATGAAACTAACTTTGCCCAAACCACGTACGAACTATTAAAACAGAGGTTTTTCATTACAAAAGCAGGGCATCATTATGGAATGGCGTATCCTGCAATTTACTTGGGCGCTTCAAAAAGGAAATTAATTGATTTAATAGCAATGAGCAATCTTGTAAAACAGTATTTTTATTATTTCACCAAGGTGTAATTAGTATGCTATAGTTATTGTAATTTACTGAAGGTTTTACCGTGTTAAAATGGGAAAAGTATGTAAGATAGTAAGTAAGGGATTATAGAGCACGCGCGGCTAAACTGCAAAGCCTTCATACTTCCTTATCAGTTTAAATATTGCAGCACTGCCTGGCATGTGGAGCGAGTAACCTGACAAACAAGCTGTCATAATTGAACAAACAGGCGCTTCAATTAGTGTTAAATGACTATACTAGCGAATATTCTTCTCTACTAAGTAACTTAGATATGGTTTTTAAGGCGGGCGTTAACATGAAGGCTGTGTTTAAGTCAAAAACCTCTCTGCTTATCCCACATATCTACGTTTTGGGCTGTTTTGTAAATTTTTTGGTGATTTTTGGGTATATTTGCGGATAAATAGTTTTTCTCAAAGGTGATTAGTAAAATTTATGGAAATAGGAAATTTTGAAAATTTGGTGCTGCTTTAAAATTAAAATTTGAAGTTAAAAATTAGTAGACGTACAAGAAACAGTTGTCCACCAACCTGGTGGCGTTCAACTGTCTGGTGGTGTTCCAAAGCTTTTTTCTCTTTTAATGCCTCTTTAAACTTCCTAAAATTTCACTCTAAGTCATACCTTAAGCGGTGACTTTAACGTCATCGCTTAAAGGGGCACTGTCACGACAATTCTTGTCATAAGTTGATCAAATCGTGAGGAAGTACTTTTTAGCTCATAGATGACGTCGTCATGCCATGAGGTATAGGAGGCACTTTGATGTCACTCACTCACTCGATTCTGATTAATTTATTCATTAAACGTGGATGAAACGTTTCTTCTGTGCCTCCCATGATAAGTATTGTATTCGTCCCCGCAGTCCTCTTTGCTCAAGACATACAAGTTTCAGGGGGTAGTAGAAATGCGTAGATTCTTGCTCGACTGTTTATATGTACCATGAAGTGAATATGAATGGCGTCGATCAGAGCATGTGAAGATTGTAAAGCGGATGATTTCTCGTCCGATCATCTTGAATGTATCTTTTGTGGAGTTGGAAAGTGGATAGCTAATACGATTAAGTACACACGCTGCGAGAACTGAAGATGGAAATCGACGAAAATTGCACGCTGATATCTTAAAAGCGATGATGAAATTGCTTTTCCTATCGACGATTTTTCTTGTCACCCGAAGGAAGAATACAGCAGAGAGGAATGAAGGTCTTAATAACCAAAACAAGCTATTTCGATGCCACTAGCACTGAAGGGCACGGTTGGAGTTCAAGACAAGAGACAACAGATGGTATGTAAATGAAATAGCCGCATATTCTGAAATCTAGCCCCCAGATCACCGATCTTGTTCAGAAAGTCTATATCCTGTGGCTTAAATAAACGATCAGTGTAAAAATTATTTTTGAAAGTAATTCAGTTTTGTCGCAAAAAACAGTTACCATGCTGTAACTTTCCGGGTGTCACACAGCGCTCTCTTCAGGATGGGAGGTTGTGTGCAGGCGAGAATACATCACAACCAGTCTAGTTTGAAGAATCTGGGAAAGAGGTTGCATTACTAGTCAAGTGTAGATCGCAATTAGTGTAGCAAGATGCATCCATGAGCTGGCTCAGAGGAGCCTTTGATTCTATTACGCAATCATCCCGTCTAACATGAAGAAGTAGATTTCTAATTATTTCCTGGACGGAAAAGGAAGTAGTTGGATTTTTTCCGGTCACAATTACGAAACTTGAAAAAAGTTAACCTAACTTTTTTTCAAGTTGCAATGCATTTCCTCCTCGTCATCCGGGCCATGGATAACCGCAAATAGTTTCAATACACATATTTTAAAGTACTTAAAAGTATTTCGTAGGAAAAGTGCACAATTTTTAAGCGTTCCACTTTTGTTTGGGTTCAGACCCAAATTACGTGACAGTGCCCCTGTAAAGCTGGCATACTGTATTCCTTTGGATAAATGATGTCTCGCGCGATTTATCCTGAATCGAAGCGAGGAGAACTGGGAACTAAACCCGTTTCAATATCATGAAAGGTGTTTGCCATCGTGGTTTCAAATGACAGCTGAGTTAATCTTTTGTCTCACGATTGAGTCACAAAGACGTGGATCGCGACCTTTCGACCGCTATACTGCTGGTCTTCATCAGGCGATGGTGTCGACTGGCTGCGTGTATAAGAGTATAAGAAGCACCGTGGCTGGTGGTGACTGGTGCGTTTTCGATCCTCGCTTATGCTGTTGTTGATTGGAGGATTTCGATCCTTGTCGTTCAGACTAGAAATTGTTCCCTCAGCGGTCCGCTTTGATAAAGATCGGCCGTTGTGTTGTTTGATCGTGGGCATCCACGCTTCAGGAATTTCAATTCCACTGTCCCTGTTGATGTTGTTAGGGTGAAGTCTTATGTGAATAGCCTCTTTAACCCTACGGGTGTACCAATGTGGGTCTCGCTCAATAAATTTAACTTCGTCCCAGAGCGGAAAATGTTCGGTCGCGTTGCTACATGCGGAGGATTGAGTTCGAGCAAGCCGTATGTCTCTATCTTGTTCCTTAATCCGTTCATGCATAGACCTTCCCGTCTCTCCAATATAAACCTTACCACATTCGCAGGGAATCTTGTAGACTACTCCGTCTTGTTTTACTGGATCGACAATGTCCTTAGGTCGCACTAGGTGTGATCTAAGAGTTGTGTCAGATCTGAAAACAATCCGTATGCCTTGTTGTTGTAGGCAACGGCGAAGAGCCTCCGATGTGCCTTTGACGTATGGCAGAACCACAGTAGATTTAATTTCGGGTTCAGGTTCTCTAGTGGTTGTTCGTCCCTTGGTTTTCGTAAGATTTTTTACAAACGAAAACGGATAACCGTTGGAAACAAGGACCGATGAGAGGTGTTTCTTTTCATGAGAGATAACTGATGGTTTTGTTATGAGGTGTTTAGATCGATCGTACAGGCACTTGACTATACCGCGTTTTACAGATTGCGGGTGGTGTGAATCATACACTAGGTACTGGTCAGTGTGTGTATGCTTTCTGTAAACACTGGTAGAGAGGTGTCCATTCGAATCCTTGATGATCAACGTATCAAGGAAGGGAATTGAATTGTCATTCCATTGTGAAACGGATCGTCGGCTGTTGAAAGAGTCAACTTTGTCACGATTTAAGATGGTAAAGGTGTCATCAACACAGCGTTTCCAGATCTTACGGTGTACAGGGCGTGGATGTCAAAGCTTGCTCTTCAAAACCCTCCATGTAGAGGTAAGCTATCACTGCGGATACTGGGCTACCCATGGCTACTCCTTCTTGCTGTTCGTAAATCAGTCTTATCATACTGGAAGTATGTGGATCTTAGAACGAAACTCAAGAGGTCTGCAATCTGCGTAGGTGTTAGAGTCGTGCGGTTGGCAAGGCACGGTTCAGCTTCTAGTTTTCGCAGTGCAGTCTGTACTGCTCCTTTGATTGGAACGTTCGTGAACAGAGACTCTACGTCGAAAGACACCATGATCTCGTTTTCTAGTACTCTTTCACCGTTCACAATGGACACAAAATGAGCTGAGTTGTCAACCGTGTACTCTGAGTTCCCTGGTAGTGGAGATAATACATCGGCTAGGTAGGAAGACAGATCACAAGCAAAGGATGTTCACACAAGAGACTATAGGTCTCAGTGGTGTGTGGATTGTCGCAGTGATGAGTGCATGGTTGGCAAACCACCCAGTATAAATTATATTGAATTTGTGTCTTATTTTCAGAAAACTGTTCACGTTTCTGGCACCGCACGTTCCGGGCGCTATTACGTCATCGTGGGCGTTCTACCAACCGAATTACCTGTCGTTCCTTGGAAAGGTTGTCGTCAGTGGACAGGGCGCCGCGTCAGTTTTGCTAACCTTCCGCTACTGTCCTTACGTGTCAGGCTGCAGAGCAATAGGTACCTCACAGCACAGGGAAGGAATGAGCGAATCAGTGTACATTGGACAGGGGCACCCAACGAGCCAAGTCAACCAAAAGCTGAAGAAAGGCATTTTTAAGTACCTTGTGATGTTTGAAGTCTGTTTAAAGTGATGTTTTCATGAGCTAGAAGAAGTTCATCTGTTCGGATTCCCTAGGTGAAAGTTTAATTGCCCGAAAATGTTAGGGAACAAAATCTTACTTTGAGAAAATGCAAGCTGAAATTAACTTTCCACGAACTTTCTAGGTAACTATTTTCTTTCCGAAAATGCTAGCTGACGTTTTTGACTACCAAAAAGAGCAATTACCAGCTGAATTACGACCTTTCCGAAAACCTGAGGGGCTATGATTTCCCAATTTCGAATCTTTTAGGCCACGTTTTAGTTACGAAAATCCGAGTGCACTCTTTAATCGACACCGAAAGCCCAAGGCGATTTACCCTCTACCGAACAGATATCTACCGAAACTTGTCGTTGGGTGCCCCTGATTGGACGACAGAGCAACATTCTTATCAGCATCGTGATTCCGGGAGACAAGGGTGTTTGGATTGTAAGTGGCTTAGAAATCAGTTATTTCTATGACTTCTAAGGTAAGCTGCATCCTGTCATTATTTTCATAAAACTGATATCCAAAGGTTCTTTAGAGGGTGCCGAAAATATGCTTTCTTGTCTGTTTTGCTTTTTTTCAGTTACCTCGCTCTGTGATTTTATTGGTTAGCAAAACTCATGCCACTTTCTCAACCAATTGTGGCACGCGGTCAGAGGTCGACAATATGCAATTGCTTCGAATTGTGTCTGGTTCATTGCGCTGTCTACGCCATTAATCAGAATAACTGCCAAATAGCAAGCTAATACAGGCAATGGACGGTTGATGATGGACATAATTATGCGGTTGGCCGCATTTACGAGTGACTAGACGGTTACGAAAGCAAACAATATTGAAAGGAACGTGTTTCAACTTGGGAAGGGTGACTCTCCAACAAAGACACTTATTTAGATTGATCAAAATGAATTTGACTCATTGTTTTTCTGTCCAAACACGTGCTTCCTCTCTCATTGGGGACACAAGTCGACACAAGTTGAATATTTGAGTACACTTGGAGGCCTTTTTTGAGCAGCGATCGATGCTAGCGAGATGCTTTTTCATTATACTGGACACAACTCCTTGTAATGCATTTTTCTCTTTGTATTGTAGGATTACGTTCTACTGGTTCCAGTGTCGTCGTTTTCTCCTTCCCTCCTCGAAATTAAACCCATTGATGTAACACAAGACTTCATCCAAGACTGTGGCCAACACAATTTTTACCCCAGCAATCGTCATCAAAATTCTGCCTCAGCTCTGCTTTCACCATCACTTCAAGATTCAACAATGGCGCCTTAGCCTGTGACTGCGATAGACTGGGCTCTACTCAAACAAGCTGTCAATCATTTGGCGGACAATGCGCTTGCCGGCCAAACGTGATTGGTCGAGCGTGTGATAGATGTAAAAGCGGTTACAATGGGTTTCCACACTGTCGGAAAGTTGCCTCTTGATGATTAGGAGTAATGTGAAGTTTGAGTCCCAGAAAAAGTCCGAAGTCTCATTAATTACCGACATCAACATCTACAATAACATATTTCACAAATACAAACTAGAAATGCGTGGCGCTTGGGCATACTCCGCGCACATTTCAAACATTTCTTTGTAAAAATCAGATTTTGAATGGTTTTATCGCATCGAGTTGAAATCAGATTTTAAGAAACTTCTCTTAGTTTTGATATGGCAAACCTATCTGCGACCACGGTTGTAGGTTTTATTCAAAATTTACAAATATTCACTCTAGCTACTCTTTTATTTAAGAAATTCAGTGAAAAACACTGTCTCGCGGAGTATCCACTACATAACGCTATAACACAGCAGAGCTCAGAAAAGATTTCTTGCATTTTCTACTCTTTGGCAAGTGTCTTCTCTTTCTAAGAATCAATGGGAAAACGTGTGTTTAGGAACGCTAGGGAAAACATGGCATGTTTCAGATCGAGCAGCATCGAATGTTGTCTCACAATTAAACGTGTCAGGAAGTTATCTCAAAAGACTTATGCAATTGCTTTCGAATATTTTCGAATATTCTCGAAGTGTTTTATACAGACTATACAAACGCAGTGTTACATTTGGCAGCTTTCTCGTACACAAAGCAAGAGCTATGTCATAACCGTAAGGCTTACTTACCACAATAAAGTATTGTAATCCCCTGACTCGTTCGCAGTCGTCCCTCTTATTTTATATCGTTGGAAGTGGTGGTTGATGGGAAGCAGTTTCATCCTCCTCTCAACCCTTGAGGTCTCTCTCTCACTTGTATCACACTCGCTTTAATTCCTTCACGGACGCAACACTAGGAAGTAACTCTCTTAAACCAAGGGTACCGAGGACGCGTCAGGAGCAATTCCTGTTTGTTGCTATATTGTGCCGGTACTGTACAAATAACTAGCATGTACAAAATTGATTAAAATAAACTTTACGCAGATGCCAATGTGTCCTTCCTTGTCATGTCAATTGGAAGTACGGTACCTCAGACTCGCAATAGATACTATTTTGCGTGGAGGGAAGGACAATAAGGTAAAGGTCAGTAAAGCGCAAATACGACGTTGTAAATGGACAAAAGAATAGAACAGCTAGGATCAAAGTGTTCGCAATATTTATCTTCTTCAAGTGTCAAGATTGCTTATCTCCTTATACACTGGAAACCAAAAGGTATCGAACCTGGTTCCGTTTGGATAACCTCTACACTTTGGAGGGTTGTCCAAAACACGCGAACGGATTCGAATTGTAAAGGCAGAATCAAGATTTGTGCCATTGTTACTAGCGATGATCATTCACGTATTTATTCTTTAATCCGCAGTTCAAATATATGATTTTCATATATTCATTCACACATATTCATCACTTATGGGTATATGACGAACCAACAAAACGACCAGCTCCCAGATGGCTTGTTAGCTCAGTTGGTAGAGCGCTGCACCGGTATCGCAGAGGTCGTGGGTTCGAATCCCGTACAAGCCTGAATTTTTTTCAAACTTTATTTTCACTATTGCTTAAGTAGTGTTCATAACTGCGATGATCATTCACGTATTCATTGTTACCAGTGCTAAAGACGAAAAAATCATGGGATGTTGCCGTGCTACTGCTGGGCTCACTTTTAAAGAACGAGGGGTACAAATCGTATAAGTGAGTGTATTGACTTCGCTATCAAAATAATATCGCCAAACGGGATGGGGGATGGGATTGTAGGCTAACAAATTTGGGAGTCCGGTTGTCCAGAAAGCGACTGCATGTTTATGCAAGTCTGCGTCGCTCATTACCCGTTTGCAGGGACCCAATCAAAAGTGAGAGAAACTTGATCATAGAAGATCATCGTGACAATATAACTTTATTTATATCAATCCGTGCCCCAAGACAACTACACTAAATAACAAATACAGACATAATCCTCGAAGCAAAATTTATCCAATACTTTACAAAAGCCAGTGTACCAAACCCAGCAGACAAGACTTCACAGATTGACTCGGCCGTCACAGTACGGCCAAATGAGCAAATCTGTACTGCTGGGTTGAAGGGCCTCGTACCAGCACGAGAAGCTCCCCATTAGAAGTTGAAGATGATGACAGGCAATTCACGAGACCAGGAAGAACACAGAACGCTATTCCAAAACCACACCCACGGGAAAGAGAGTAATGGCCGGACGAAACAAACCCCACAATTTCTCTAGTGCAAGATTTTCTCAGAGACTTTTCGGCAAGCTGAGCCTTTGGACCTTTGTGTAGTGGTTCAAAGGGCCCAGCAAAATCCCTGCCCTTATGGAGTCTTGACGTATCCTCTGTTGAAGGAATCGCCACGGCGGAGTTGGGCATGGGGACACTTCGGTTGACCATTCGCAAAAGTACGCATACAAGAGAATTCGGATCGCTTATCACGAGGGAAGATAAATCAAAATCCTGCAATGATGCCATAGGCCTGCTCACCATCTTGGGGTGTTTTGCACTCCCAAACTGCTTCTGTTTGTAACGTGCTGCGTAGCTTCGTAAAGAAGACAGCTTAGAGCGCGATCGTAAGACGTAGAAAGACTGGACACTAGAGTCAACCATCTGAACAGACTGACTTGAAATGACATTGGCTTCACCAGAATGACCAGTGTTGTCGGTGGTTCCAAGTGAATCTAGTGACATACTAGGCAAAGAGAAAGCCTGTGCAATAGCAACATCCGTTTGCGGTGAGTCGCGTGCAACGACTTCATTTGCATTGACTTCAGAACTTTTGACATCACAAGTGCTCTTGATAGCTGCACCTGTTGCATCACTGCACTCTTCCTTACAAGAGCTCCAATCAGTGACAAGCTCTTTCCAAGGCGGACTAAACGGGGATTTTGAGCCTAATTTTTTGTAGTTTGGCCTTTTTGCTGGCGGGTATCGTTTGTATTGGGCCTCTCCTTCGTCTTTTAACTTAGCGTTGTATAGCTCACCCGCCGGGGTATCTGGGAAGTCATTTGGAAAGAAAGGAACTCCTTGCTCAAGGGCTAGCGTTTGACTCTCCTGTAGGCCCCCAGTTCTTGCACCTCGGTAGACAAAGGCTATCCAAAAGGCCATGGCCCATCCAGCTGGTAATATGATGTCCCATCCAGCGCCGTATCCAGCACCAATCCCAGAACCTCCGCTGTTGTCTAGAACAAGCAATAAATGGTCATGTCTATTAAGTCATTCTTTTCTTAGTCGCTTTGAAAACAGCAACTCTGTTAGGCTCTACTATTAACTAATAATTTGTGTGTCACTCTAGTTCCAATTACACAATTTGTTTCCGAGGTCATTTTTAGGGGAAATTTCACAAGGTTGGAAACAACCTGTTTTGATTCCTTATTATTGTAGATTCCCGACCTTAAAAACTATAGCAACCCAGCTTGTAAACGAGAAAGAGAAAAATGGACGTAGTCGGACAAAAGAAGTTATCTCCACGCAAAAATTACAAGTTACTAAACCGCACCTTGAATTTGGAATGCAAATTTCAACTTTTCAGTCTTTTTTTCTTCTTCTTCATAATTTCAGCCTTCAAGTTTACTTACCAGAACAGCCTGGTTGCTGTATGAGCAGCAAGGGAATATGGGAAATCTCATCCTCGCTTAGTTCCAGCCGGGAACCTGGCACTAGGAGCTCGGACCTCTTTTGGTTCAACTCCTGTTCGGAGATTTTGGTTTCTTTGACTTCAAGACGAACTTTTTCATCCCAGACCACGAACTCGCAACATCTGTTGGCCAGTGGGCAAGTAAATGTTCAAAAGATGGGTTCTTGTGTGTCGTTTGAAGTGTATCAACTGCTTCATCGTCATCATTGAATGGTTCTTCTGTCGAGCAAACAAAACAAGAAAAATTGTAGCCTTGACTGAACAAATTCAACAACCTCGTTCCCAGGGTCCTCTCTCTTCCTCTCTCGAGAAAGTACCCTGGTTGTGGCTGGTCACGTTTCCATGTGTACATATCAAATCCGCACAGAGGGTGGGTCCTCGACTTCCTGGAGACAAACTTTAACTTTCCTGCCCTTCCTTCAATCATTTTTTCTGGAATCTGAAAAATCTAGCAGACACGTGACCTGCTGCAACCATTCAAATGATTCAAGTGATCAGGATAAGAGCAGTAAAATTGAGATTTTTCAACAGACAATGATTCCGAAATTTAGAAAATATGCTTTACTCTTTGTATCAGTCAAAACAGATTTTTATAATGAACCCCAAGACTATATTGTTCTGTCATCTGTGTGCCAGGTGGTGGAGTAATGCATAGCATGACCTGGAGTGGTGCTCAAGAAAGAGGAGTCCCATCAGGAGAAGAGGGAAAAGGCCATGCAGTATATAGAATAGGACTAGCTTGTGAACCTTTAAACTGGATTAATCTCATCAAAACGCCTCATAGCTGAAAAGTTAGAGAATCTGTCCACGGTGTAGAAGATCAGGGATTTGACTCATCAGAGAACTGCTTTACAATTATTTTAAAGGACATAAACATGAAGCAGCTGAGGAGAACACTAGGCCACATATCAGTGCAGGAGGGCAAGAAAGTGGGGGCATGATAAGAGATCTTCCCACTTTTCCCTTGCACAAACATATCCATCCAAAACGTTACACCCTAGATAACATGAATACTGTACATGTATTTCCCCAAATAAGCACCCACTCAGGTGCTTATTTAAAATTTCAGCCAAAAGGGACTGTAACTTTATTTTGGATAATGCACATAAAAGAACTCTGCGAGCGAATGGAAATGGAAATAACTGGAAGTGATTTAACAGATAATAAACTGCTCTCCTACACGTACTGAGGCCAGTCTATGTGAAGCTTAAAAGATTATAAATTAAGTGACAAAATTAACAGAAACAGGTTTTCCTTGTATCTCTCTTATATAAGAAAGTGAGGGGAAAGGGGGATCTTATTCGAGAGGGGGCACTTATTTGCTATTTTGGCACAGGGGGTGGGCGCTTATTAGAGCGCAGGTGTTTATGCGAGAAAATATGTGGTACTTGTCATGCAAGATAGCATTTGACATCTGTCAGCTGTAATGCATGTATCAATAGTTGCGTGTACCTGAACTGATTCTTTCAGTGGCATTAGAAATACTCATCTTTTGCACAGGTAAGTCCAGACGAGGATCAAGTACAGTGAGGCCAATTATACATCCAGGGGGGAGTACTGAGGGGGAACTTGCATGTTTTAGTCTTTCCCATATTACAGTTTGTAGCATTGACTCACTTACACCTTTCACAGACTCATGCCACCATTGTGATGAAAAACTGTTGATGCTCTTGTCATTGGAAAAAGAAGTTGATACATGTACATCCTTAACTTTGGCTGAAGCACCTTTCTGTGATAAATTGGCTGGTAATGTCAGAGTGCTTACAAGGAGAGCATGTGATTTAGGTCCTGTGAGACGAAATCTGAGCAAATCAAACCGACGAGAGATGACTTTTAACTCTGAATGTTTGATGTTGTTAACCAACTCACTTTGCAAGCCTTTTACTTGCTTTGATTTCTCTGGCTCGTCAACAGAATCAGTTTTCACACTTTCAGGAAATTTGTTGTCCTTTTGCACTGAAGTTACACCCACATAACTGCAAGCTTCAGCTATTGCATCAAAGACTGAATGGAAGCTTGCTGGGTGAGCCCAGACCCACAATTGAGAGTTTGTTTCTTTTTCAAGAACTTGATAGTTTTCATCTGAAGATCTGTCCTCATTGGCTTTGCTGTTGTGGACACATTGTTTTTCCACATCTGTTATCGTAGTAGTGAATGTTTCTGGTTTCAATTGCTGTCTCCAAAGAAAGGAAACTAGACTGATTGCTCCATGAGGGTACTGATCAAACTTGTAGATCATTACACTTCCTTGCCGTGTGCCAGTAATGAAGCATCTGGCACCAATGGTTAACCCTAAAAAAAAAAAATCATTCAATTCAAGTACAAAAAGGCAATCTGGTACTATCATTTAGAAGGCCAGAAAACTCTATGTGCAAAATGAGTTGTCTTGTGGCCTGCATAATCAGAGCTGTTTATGCTTAACATTGGGCTGGGTTCTGCATAATTTGGTTAATGCTAACCCTGGACTAAAAATGGAAGTACTGCACATGTAAAAGCTGGTCAATGAACATTGTTTGAAAACAAAGTTTCTGGTTTATGCATTGTCCCATGTCCATGGCCGACTGTTAGCCACATGTTGGCTAACTTTCATTAATTTTGCACTCATACATGATAATTATAACAAGGGCTGCCCTTACAGACCTGTAGATCAGTATAAGACAGTCATTTGAGTGACGTTCAACACACCTGCTTGTTGACTTGTCAAGTGACTCATGGCTTGTATAATCTTGCACTGAACACCAATTACTTCAATACAGCCATAAAATGAAGTGTCCTACCAGAAAAAAATTGTTATTTTAGCATAAAATTAAGGTTAATGTTGGCAAGCAACCTTTAGCTTCGGTGAGCCCGCGCTCTTCTCTGCGGTCCTCGACAGCACATGCTTTCCCATATTTGGTAAGTGCTACTCAAGCGTAGCACACCATGCGGTTAATCATTTTCTCCCTTCTCTGAGTCCTGCAAGTTGTTACTTTACTCCAAGTGCAATCCCTCCCACCCACCCTTTTATCTTGTAACATTAGCCTTTACCAATTCTTCGAGCATTAAGGGAGTTTTTTCTCTTTGTCAGGGCTTCCTAAGCCCTCAGTTCATTCTTGTTTAACCTTTGTTATTAACGCATAACTCTAAAAAACTTTAAATAAATTTTATGGGTGGGGAATTGCTGCCTGCAGCACCCCTTCAGCCCTGTGCTGGAGCCCCGTCAGGGAGGGGACATTTGTTCTCTGGCTGGGTTAACTTGGCCCCATGTAATTATTCCAGCAACAATGTCCTCCTTGCAGTACAGGCATGGGGCACCCCCTCGGCATGGCGCCATGTGCCGAGGCCCCCCATCCGGTGGTTTTTCCGGTCGGTGGGTTTTTATCCGAGCCTTGCCAGTACATTCCCTGCCCACTATTGCCCACTACATGGTCTTGTGTCTTTATTGCACGCCATAACATTAAGCATTTGTTAATTGAGGTAAAACACAAGATGTCGGGTGGAATGTTAGAAGTATGGGCTAGACTTTGGCTGGCAGTTTATTGACAGTCAGCAAACAGATATGGGTGGGGGAGGGGGGGGGGTGGGGCAGGGAGCTGTTCCTTAATTTTTTCCAGCAGCAGGGCTGCAAAAAACGGCCGGTCAACGGACAATGTCCGGTCAAAAATAGGTTTTGTCTGGTCAAATCGTTAGATGACCGGACAGTTTGTCCAGTCGTTAACGCTGGTAAGGAAAAAATTTATAGTTTCAAGTTTTAAATATTTAAAGGTTCAATATTATTGGCGTTTGTGAAAAAGGAGGGGAAAAGATGGATACTTAACTACCAGACCAAGAACGTTTAATAAATGATTCGTAGTCGTTATAAAATTTCCGGCTGTCGTTGCACATTTTCGCTTTGTTATTCACCAAGTTGTCACTGCAAATTAGCGGGTCTTACAGATGTGTACCAGTCACGGGTGTGAATTGCTCTATTATTAGTCCGTGTAGGTTTTGCCGACATGCTGTGAGAAGGACAACAAAACCTCTCAGTGTCAGTACAAGGGTCATGGCACCCTTTGTCTTCAAAATTTAAGTGTGAAAATAACAATAACAAGAAAGCAATTTTACATTCATTTGTCTACTTGTCGACATTTCCGTGTGAATCACTTTAAAAGCTATAAATACCGCGATTAACTAAACATTCTATTTTCCAGGGAAACAAACCTTTTTAGCAGTAAATTCACATATGACAACATGTAAACTTTACCTGGCCTATATACGCGATTCATCTCAAACGATTGACCACAGATTTCATTGTGTTACGTGTCACGCATGATGCGTGGGTCTTTTGTATGAAATATTTGTTGTTTCGCTTAAAAGGACTATATCATCCAATGCGCATGCACGAGCTGGTCAGAAAACTTTTGAAAACGTTAGCCTAACTTTTTCAAATGCTGTCGAAGGTTCCAAGAAGCCGATTTCATCTGTTTGAATCGCGTTCATCTTGAGAAAAATTGAGGAAGTTTTTGCTCACAATCAGACGGCTTTTGTAGCAATATCTTTTTGAGATTTGGCTTTGGAAGAATTATTTTCGTGGAATTGTGATGTCTACTAGCGGCGGTCGTCGTGCTGGCAGCGGACGAAAGAGAATTTACGACAGCAACGCCATCAAACGCAAAGTTTGGAATGTGGAAATCAGAGGATTTGTCTGGATTGTTTAATTCATTCTTCTTGGGTAATGGCAAAATTAAGGTGCAGTTATTCCACCGATTCCAAGTTCGCGGGACATCTTCTTCGATGCTTTGCATTTGATAAGATATTCAAGCTTAGCGGTTTGTTTTAACATGACTTTAATTTCTTCGTGCCACAAGTACATAAATTGGTGCAATATACTTTGCAGTTTTACAGGGGAAACCATTGGTTTTTGAGGTAGTTTTTCGAGAACAAGTATTCTTGCAGAGGCAAGGATCGGTCTAAAAACCAAAGGGAAACAAAGTGAGTCACTGTCATCAAAAGTGTTTGTCGCAATCGATCCGAAGAGAAAATGACAGCAGTATTCACATCAGACAACATACAACGCAGATAAACAGGCTAGGCTCACCACAATAGACTCGCTTTCGACGACAGCAACGACAATTTCCATGATTTCAAAAATATGGGCATGTAAATTCTTCTCTCTGCGTTGTCTGAAAGTGTTGTTGGCACGCAGGAAACGATGGCTGGCATCCAGGCGAGCGAGACTGTTCTGATGAGCTGTATGCAAATTAGTGCCAGCCAGTCCCTACTGCGCATGTGCCCCAGCTGACATAGTCCCTTTAAAACCAGTCATAGCAAAGTGTTTCGTTTCTTTAACTCACAACAAAGGAACATTGCTTATAATTCCAGTAATTCCACGCGGCCAAATAGTCATCCATAAAAGTCATGATTCATATTGTCTTGTTAAATAATAATATAGATCAAAAAGGCTCAAAGGGAAGAAATCAATCATTACTTCCGGCATGCCCCTAATAAAAGCTTGGTTACCAAGAAGCTTTTCAGTGATGGTAATGTAGATAAGAAAATTGGATTTACAGATGTCATACTTCGCAAGGATTAGGTAATGTTTTCCCCATGGAGTATAGACTTGAAATTGACGAAAAGTAGCAAAATTAGGTTGCCGTTCTAGTATTCTAAATGGAAAAAAGAGAGTTGTCTGTTAGTATCATTTCCCCGGTCCCATTTAATAACATATTGCAGTGAAACATTTTAAGATTTATCCTTATTCATAACATTCCAAGCTCAAATTGTGTCAAATCAGTGGACGTGGATTCTACTTGTGTTACTTGTTGTAAATGCACATCAGTTAGGGAAGCTTGTATTATGATAAAAATCAACTAGATTGCAAGCCTCAGTCAATTTCAACAACTTCATAATTAACCGTATATAAGATGTAGAACTGAAGCAATAGTAGTACGCACAAATGTGATACTGATTTTGCTGTACCATGTGTTCCACTTTTCCTGCATTGAGTTCGATGCTCATGTACAATAAATGCTTTGAAAATTTACTTGTTTCATATTTAAACATCATGTGAAGGGGGGAGGAGGGACTTTTATAGCGATAAGACCTAATCAATGTCTGTTCGGCCAAAAATGGGATATGTCCGAGCAAAAATAGGTTTGACCGGACAATTTGACCGGCGCCAGCTGGGAAATTATATGCAGCCCTGAGCAGGCTTACATGTACATGTACCCTTCAGTTGGTTCGGCTTGCAATAAAATCATTTCTTTACACTAAATGATGCAGTTGGAAAGTGATCAATTGGCAATCTGGACACTGCTAACTAATACTTTGACACTAAATAAAATTTTAGTTATGATACTGATTATTCTAATCTAGTCAGCAGCATTGCAAGTTTGAAAAGGTTCTGACTTACAGTGTACATTTATGTCAATTTAGGCTGACTGCTAAGACCACATGCAGTTACACTATGCAATGAAAGTTATTCTGTGAATTCAGCAGTAAAGAGATTAAACCAAGCTTCCAGTTTCCAGTGATCAGCTGGTTATGATATTCAAGAATATATACCTGTAAAATGCAGCTGTTCTTCGTAGCCCTGTATGCTGCTCTGTATCCTTTATCATTTGGGTGATCTGCCAGCCTGTAGCCCCAAACATCTATCATCTTCATTCTCTTGGCATGCCAAATATGCGTCTCAAGCCAGACATGCTCACGCTGTCTGCGAGTGTACTCTTCTAACAGATTTTTGGGTTTACGGCGATAATGCCTACTTTTCTTCTTTGGTGCTTCACCAGGTCTGCTGGCCGGGTTATTCATCTGTACAGGGAAAACGCATAGGTAAATTGAAAGGTAGAGTGTGCTGAACTGGCGGTAGCAGAGCCGGTTTGTGGAACAGCCTACCATCTTTACAAGATTTTAAACTTAACTTTCATCACTTCAGTTTTGATTGAGTTTTAACAGGGCATCCTTGTAAAGCAGCCTTTAAAGTATGTAGTTAATTAGTATTTTAGGTTAGTTAGTTGACTCAGGGATAATTAGTTAATCTTTTATCATTTTATAATCTTTGCAGAAGGATTTACCATATATACATTACCAAAGAGCAAGATCATATGGGGGTACCAACTAGAGGGGCTGCTACAATAACACCCCTTTCCCTGTCAAGCAACTCCCATATATAAAAGGTGTATTTGTAATGTGTTGATTACTGTAAAGGGGAAGGTTTTCAGCAATTTAATCTGTGATAAGGTACAAAATTGAAATCACAGAATTTTGGTCTAGAAGAGATTAATGTATTAATAATAATAACCCTTATTTACCCTTGGTAGTATTTATAGCACAAAGGCTAGTGGGGCAGAGTAAATACAGAAACAAATAAAGTCAAATTAAATCAACTGAACTGAAATCAAATGAAATCAAATCAAATGTTGGTTTTTGGGGAGAGGGGAAAACCGGAGTACCCGGAGAAAAACCTCTCGGAGCAGAGTAGAGAACCAACAAACTCAGCCCACTTATGACACCGAGTCCGGGAACTGAACCCGGGACACATTGGTGGAAGGCGAGCGCTCTCACCACTACGCCAACCCTGCTTTCCTGAACTGATGAGGAATTTGGTAAACAACCTGATTCTGAGGTAGTCTGGTAAGGATTTTTATCGTCTAGTCTAGGATAGGATTGCAAAATGCATGCATGACTAACATATGACTGCATGTGCACAATTACACTACAAAAGTTACTTAAACTGGCTACATTACATCTATATTTACTCAAATATCAAGCAGTATTTTCAAACTGCACTAGTATGAACCTGAGAGTGGCATGGAGCTCTAATTGCTACTGGAGAGGTACAGTAACACAACACTCTCATGGATTGGCTACAAGGATACATTTATATTTAGTAAGAATAGCAAAATAGTAAATGGTTTGAACCCAGGAGTCATATCATAACAAACTAATTTTAGTAACAATACACCTACAGACATTTGACTAACAATATTATATCGAAATGCACCTATCACAATTTACAGTCTTCACAGCCAGCAACAACACAGTTTAACTGACAGACGACCAATAACATCATGACTTTGTTGAGCAATCAGATTGACGACCAGAGCATTTATACCACTTAATGACATTACACAAATCACTTGACTCTGATGATGACTTCTGCACAGGTTGTTGAAATGTCAGTCAATGTCATCACAAACAGCCCTTCTCGTCCTTCTCAGGACTGCACTCACCCGGACGATCGTACTTCACTTAGTTATAGTAAGTATAGTGTATAGTTGTGGTTCAATTTTATCCTTGATTTTAATTTTTTTCCCCCTTTGTGTCTGGGTATTATATGGTAATATATGATAATTAGTTTACGTGTACATGCAACAAAGGGAGAAATAAAATCAAACCAACGATAAAATTGTACCACAACATATAAAAAGGGCTAAAGGACTATGCTTGCAAATTTTGATACAAATCCAAACTGGAACTGTTCAAATGTGAACACAGCCTTAACACCATGCAGATGGGGATAGTCGGGGGTGGAAGTGCGCGAAGCCACGTGCATCTGATTGGCCCTCTGACCTTAATTGTAACACGAAACATCTCTTTCACAACAAACTATAAAACATACCTCCAACGACGCACGGTATCGAAGACGAGCTGGCATTCTCTTGACGTTATGGCTCATAGCTCGTCTCCTCATGTGCTTGGGAAGTGTTTGAAACAGGCGCTTCCCGCTTTTTCGGTCACCTTCCTTGATAGCTTCCACCATGTTGCTGATTTCTAGAGCACGAGCCTCAGCGAATTCGGAGGCATTAATTCCTCTCGGTGCTTGAGAGGTAATCGCAGGTGTCGGATCCGCAGAAGACGTAAATCCAGGAATGTTAGGCCTTTTCCTTTTTCGACTTGTAGCTCTGTCTTTCTCAGCTTCCCTTCCAGTTGAGGACGCCATTTTTAGTTTCTGAAGCTGCATGCACGCAGCTCAGAGGTGTAAGCCAAGGCAGTATGCGCGGAACTGTTCGGCTGGGAAGAACTTGCGCGTGTTGCGCGTGTATTGGTGTTTTCGTCTTATGATTGGTGTTTCCCGGCACTTTTTTCGTGGCATCCTCTCCTTATTTCTCCTCTTGCGCACCTTCCTTTTGTTGCCTTGTGTTTGGGGCAATAGAATGTCGGTCCTAAAACCTATCATAGTGAAGGCAACATCAAAACATACTGCTTCGGTGAGTATACCGGTAGAGCCCAGCCGCCGGCGGTGTGACTGTCATTTGATTGTTGAAATGAAGTGTTTATTTGCAGTTGTGAGCCCAATTAACAGATTTTCCGGGCCTTGTCGGAGTGTTATGACGCAAATTTATTGTTTTTGGTGTTTATAAACGCCCTCAATTGGTATAATTAAGAGCTTTGGGGCTAGTTTGTTTTGTAAACTTGTTCATGTAGTACATTTCGAGCTATCATATCAATATCGAATTGGTTTGACACATCTTTGCGAAGAAAAAGCTCTCAAAGAAAATTAAGCTTGCCTCACACTTTCAGCTGAATTTAAGCGTAAGTTAATGTTTCATTTTCTATGCCCTTCATATTCCCGAATCTATCAGTTATTTTCCCACAAAGTCTTGCTTTTGTATGTTCCTTATATGCTTCCTCCGTGATCCACGATCGACGGACTTGTACTGTACTATTATTATTAAAGGACTGAGTGGCGTTTTCAACGTTTTGAAGTGCTTTTACACTCTTGTTTTTATATAATTGCCAATAAATGTGGATCAATATTCTAACCAGTACTAAAAAAAGACTGAATTCTGGTACACTTAAGTCTTATGTTGAAAAAAGAGGAATAATTATTGAAATGTCTGGACTAATGGCAAAAATGTGGGGAAGAGGAATAACAGTTTGGCAGGTGGTTTTCATGTGAGTTCAAAATTTGGAAACCTTGTTTTGAATACATTTTTGGAGAATTGAACGATCAAATGCATTTACATTTTTGTTTCATATAGATCTTAACGAAGAGTTAGATCACTGGATACTCATAAATGGATAAGAATTATATTTATTTCTTCATCCTTTGCAATGGGAAACCAGCTGCATCTTAAATGATGTCACTTAGAAATTTTATTTGTTTATTTACTTTATATTGCAAATTGGTATCATTAGAACTTCACGCCGATTTAAGTGACTTTGTCATTCAAAATTGGGTGACTCCACTGGATTTTGTTTCCTGAAGGCTCTCATTATCTCATTATTTCTTTGTGCATTTACTTCAGCAGCTGCTGGAAATGTTGCAGATGAATTTAGGTTTAGCCATACATCTTTGTCAGACTTTGAGCTGCTAGTATCTTGTGCATGGTGCCCTTGAATTAATGATCAAGCAGGTCTCTAATAGAAAGACTTTTTTAGGCATCCAAGAGTCTTTTCTCCCCAGGGGGGGGGGGGGTACTCCCTATATGGGCTATATAGGCACGTGCCGCGGAATAGGGTATGGTTTTTGGAGGTTCTCGATCCTTAAATAGGGTATCCTTTTTGGCTATGTTGGCATAGTGTCCCAGTGTGATCCTTAGATAGGGTGCCTAAATTTGTATCAGCAAAAATAGCAGGGTGTAAACACCCAGTTAAGCGGAAAACAAATGATCTGTCAAAGTTTAAGTATTGCCAAAGCGATTTTAAGGAAATAAAGTTGACCTGTTCAAGCTATTTTGAGTTTTTGTTCTTCCCTTGCATAGGGTGTCTTTTTTCAGATTTGGGCCTTTAATAGGGTATCAATTTTCGTTGGATTGTTCCTTAAATAGGGTCAGGGTTTAAGACCCTCCGCGGCACACACCTATCCGAACTTTATGGGAGTACCCCCCCCCGGGCTTTTCTCTCACAGGATTTTTCAAAGAATATGATGTGAATTTTACAGAAAATGGTTGGTCACAGGATGCAGGGTGTTTGTTAGGCATCGGAGATCGGAGAATACTCCGGCTATCACACAGAATTCTCCTGCTAAATTTCTCTTGCTCCCTGAAAGAGCTCTGCCCTTTTTTAGTAATTGTCCTGTTTACATGTATGTTATTCTCCTGTTACATGTGCTACAGTTCTTAATGAAAATCCTGAGAATGCCTAGAACCTTCTTGTAATGACCTTGATAATTGCTGCAGTATAGTAGACTAAATACACTTCGATCTCTTTTCTTGATGTAGCTGATATTTCTTCATGGTCTTGGAGACACAGGGTAAGTTTTTATTTTCATGTTTCTTAACTTCCACCATATTCTATGGATATCTGTACAAGTATCACAACTCATCTCAGGTCTTCAGTCAGGCTTGCTTGCAATATGATTTCTGGCATATTGTATTCTGATGGGGTGCATTTTTCCTGGATAATAATTATTTTTTTCTAGAGCACCTTCTATGGATATTTGTACACGCAACTCACCTCACACCTTTAGTCATACATGTATGGTGTACAATATGATTTAATTGCATACAGTGTAGTGGACATTCTGATGGGGTGTATCAGTGTTCCAGATAATTAAGAGGATGGTCTCAGGTCAAAAGCCCTACAAGGTCAGCTATGTGGCCCAACAATAGAAAATTTAAAATGGTTGGGTGGGAACAGTGGGAATTTGACCTGCTGGAATTCCTTGTTGACACCCTGTTTTTAAAACGTATCTGGAACCTGGGCTGGGTTGCTCGAAAACCGATTAACCCTAATCCAAGATTAAAAATTAACCAAGGAGTTTATTTCTCTATCCACAAATGTTGTTCAATGCTGATATTCTGCAAAATTTTACATTAGAGGATGTCAATCCTGAAAGGCAAAAAGCAACAAAAGAAACTCTCATACAAAAGGTTAAAAACTGCAAGCAAAGTTGACACTAATCCTAGATTAAGTTAATCGGCTTTTGAACAACCGGGCCCTGGTGTATTTTGCCTAAGTAGATCCATAAAGCACCTTGACCACCGTACTTGGCCTTCTCTATGGACAAAAAGACAATTGGGATCTTTGAATGTCGACAGCTTTACCTTGCATACATGTACACTGTAGTTGAAGGCTAACCTTTAACATAACCTTTAGAGAGTTGTCAAACAGATGTAAAAAAGTATTTTATAAGATCATCTGAGTTCTACAGTGTATAGGCCTCTTGACTGTAGGACCAATGACAAGCAATTCACAATGTTATTCACAGTACCTAAAACTTTGGAATAATGTTCTTTCTAATATTTTCATCAACACAAAACACACTTAAGATTCAATAGAGCTTTTAAAAATGTTTCGTTGAAACTCAAACTCGTTCCTACACTCTTTTTAGCACAGCCCAAAAAGTCCTCCCCTTCAAATGGGGAGGCTCTGCCTCGAGGTCCAACCCCTTACCCTTTTATATATCATTTTTGACAGAAAAGGTACCCCTTTCGTATACCTTCCATTGACAAATGGTACCCCTTTCATATACCTTCCACTGGAAAATGGTACCCTTTTCACAAGAAGTCTTCTTGTCATTTTCATGTAGCAAACAGTACAGTCATAAGGTACAGTACAGCTCAAAGGTATTTGACCAATGCACACGCAAAAGACGCGCACGTTTTTTGCGTTAACACGTTTGCGTTAACGCGTTTGAAAGCGCGTTATTGAAGCGCGTTTTCTCTTTTGCTATTCAGTGCTTGAGTTTCGTTTGTCCAACATTGTTTCCACAAACAAAAGAAATAAGCCAAATAAGCAAACTGCGGCCAGAAATAGGACTGGAAATGCTACAGTTGTATTTCTCTTCATGTTTATTCGACGACAACATTTGCTTAATTCGTGCCAGTTCCAAAACTCTGACGTTAACAGATGTATCCCTCGTTTGGCCAGACTTTTCAAACCTCGAAACATAATGGCGTTTTCAACGCTCAAACATTGAATGAGCTTTCACTGGGGGCAACCTGCACCATTTGCAACACCTCACAAGATTGGTTCAAAACAACAATAAACAAAGAATTAAAACAATGGAACCTAGCCATAAAACAGAGGTGCAACTGATAAAGATCCAGTGAAATTAGAGGTTTCAAAGAGGTGCAGCCCTACCCTTTCACTGATGACCTTGGCTAAGAGTTATTTTGTCATAAACAGATCTCCGTAGGACTTTATAATTCGCCGGGCATCCGTTTCATGTGTCCAATATATATACCGGCATTGAAAATACTCCACCCGGCTATATCTAAAAAATGCCCTAATTTGAATTCAACCAGAAATGAAATAATGCCACTAAATATCAAAGCAACGAGTATTTGGATTTTGTACTGCTGTTTGTTTTACCATCGACATTTTTGCGTAAGCTTACTGTAGTTGCTTAGCGGCTGATCGAAAATTCTCCTGCGTTTAAAACTTCAAACGGAGTTCGACTCCAAATACAATAAATTGCTTTGAGCGCCTTTTGGTTATCGACATTTTTGTCTAAACATTTTTTTATGTTTGGCTTAGCTAAACCAAAAATTGTAGGTTGGACATTTCGCCGTGAATCTAATTGAGTATTCAAAAAACTGGACGCGCCACGCCAACAGTCTAAACAATTGCACATGGCTCGAGTCACGCACTGATGAAACAAACGCCGAACTTAATTCAGCCGAACTTAACTGGATGATGAAAATAAGCAGATTGAGGTTGACTTATATACAGTGATATACGTTAACATGATTATGCATTTGGTTCGGCTCATGTGAAGATCGGCGTTTGACCAAAACTCTATCTTCAGCCGTTTTTCACGCCTGGCCGGCCGTGAAGAACGCCTCAGCCGATCCAAATGAAATCAGTCGAACTTTATTGGGCCAAAAGCCGTACTTCACATGAACTTAATGCCTGAGTTTAGTTCGGCTCATGTGAAGTACGGCGTTTGACCTGGGCCTAACGATTCGTGATTTGTCAACATCAACATGGATCCTGCAGTTAAACTACTTTGTTTTCAATTTCCCTGATACATCTGTTTGAACATACGTTGCTGTAAACAGTATCAAGAAAGCTTACAACCCAGGCTAGAAAAGCACTTATGTACAAAAATAAGTTTAGAGTTTAAAGGTTTAACTCGCGGCGCATAAAAAGTTTAAAACCTCATACGTAAAAAATGTTACACCTTGAGACGTGAACCACGCTTGTTAGCGCTTTGTCACAACAGAAGACAGCGAACGGCGTCTCTTTGAACACAACAAAGCTTGCGGTTGTTCAAACAGAGCGTTGTATTATTTTGCTTTTATGTAGCGGCAAAAATTATCTTGATTCTTGTAGATGTAGTTTGTTTCATAGTTTGAATTTGGCTTGAAATAAAGGGAATCGATGCCATAAAATTATAGAATGAGACGATGATTCATTGAAGCATCGGGTCGAAGCTCTCGGTAAAACAAACATGTATATGTGAACAAATTACACCAAAGTGACCAAACAAGCAACAAACTCCTTACTTTAAGCAAAAAACTATAATCAACTATGAAATACTCGAGTTTTGCCACGTATCAAATAACACACCACACGCTCTTCATTTATCACTTCAAATCTATGCACATTTGCGCTGAAAATTTGGCGGCGTTGTTTACATTTGGTGCAGCCATTTCGACTCTTTATGAAATGTACTTGAAATCCTTGAAAACATGGTAGCCATATGCAAAAAGGGCCTACTTCATAAACTATAAAAGAATAGATGGCATTACAATTATGAACAGTTAAGTACGTCGCAACGTTCATTTATGCAAGCCGCCGGGCAATTTTTTATAGTCGCTTTCTCACCGGTTTAATACTTCGCGGTAATTTGTTTTGTAAATGCAGTTGCTTGATGAAAATATCATGGTTTACTTGGAAATCGGATAAATTCTTCGATTTTCCTGATTTAGACTGAACTGTATTTCTTTATTGGAGCTTTGAAAAATGACAAAAGTTGCTGTGTTATTGAACAATGAACCAAGAACAATACGCCAGCTCATACATACTAATGAGTTGTGCTTCAAGTGCGCTTTTGAAGTATGTTAGATAAACGGACTCGCGTTAACTTATTTCTAACTAACTCGTTTGAAGAGCGTTAACGTGGACACTTACCTTTGAGCTGTACTGTATGTGTGTTCAAATATTTTAATGAAAGGCCCTTTTAAATACCTAAATGACAGATTTCCCTATCCTTTCATAATACTTCAACTTGTGAAATCCCTACCCTTTCATATACCTGAAGCGTGAAAAAGGTACCCCTTTCGGGCAGAGCCTCCCTGTATAGCCCATTTGGGCCCCCTACCCCCGGTACAGCACACTGCCCTTTGACTGTCATCCCTTGCATATTCTTGTCACTTTAATCCTTTACGTCCAAGCAGTATCTAATTTCTTCTTATGATGTTACCACCCTATAAAACATACTGGTCATGAGAAACTTGGAAATTATTGCCAAAAATGAAATTTCCCTGAGACTTAAAGTAAACAAATCTTCCTTACTTGCACCACAGTAGTACTTTTATTTAAAGAACAGCGACAAGAAATGCATGTGTTCTGGGGTTCAATTTTATCCTTGGTTTAACTTTTTTCTCCCTTTATTTCTAACTAATAAAATTTATTAAAGGGGATTAGTTTCTAAAGAAACTGTGGTGCTGCGTTGGTGGGGGAGTGAAACACGAAAATTTGGTTTATCAACGGAGTTGATAATGTAAATTGACCACCGTACAGGGATTCGATTAGCTGACGTTTCGAGCATTAGCCCTTCGCTCCGACGAAGGGCTAATGCTCGAAAAGTCAGCTAATTGAATCCCTTTACGGTGGTCAATTTACATTATCAACTCCGTTGATAAACCAAATTTTAATAAAATTTATTATCATACATTACCATACCCAAAAACAAAAGGAGAAAACAAAATTATTATAAACCAAGGGTAAAATTGAACCGCAGCACATACATTGTACATTCTGTATGAGGACTTAATGAGTTAAACAAATTGTGTCTGTTTTCTCATTAGGTATGGCTGGAGTGCTGGGTTTGAGTCTTTGGGATTAAGTCACATGAAATATATTTGTCCAAATGCGTAAGTAGCATTAATTACTGTCTTACTATGTTTCAGTGCTGCATTATAAAGACTACCAGTATTTCGCTACAATTACATTGTAGCCAGGACTTGTGAGATCATCTAGAGTTACAAGCTGTTTGAAACTTTGTACAGCTGTAGCTGTAACAAATCTGTTGCTATAATAATAATAATAATAATAATAATAATAAACATTTTTATATAGCGCATATATAGCAGCTCTATGCGCTTTACACAATATTCACACGATAGTAAAAAATAAATTAAAAATAAAATTTAGATGTAAGTTTTTTTTGAAAGCAATATTAAAAAAATAGGTCTGAAGCTTTGATTTAAAAGTTTTTAAATTGTCAATAGCTTTAATGTCATCAGGTACACGATTCCAAAGTTCCAGGGTGGAGGTGGTGAACACCCAGGCACCATAATTTCTCATGTTATAATCAGTCCAGGCTAAAAGTGAAGTACATGTAGATGAACTGAGCCTGCAGCAGCAAAAGGGATTAAGTTTCATGATTTTTACTCACTTGTGATTTCAGACCAATCAATCCAGTTACGTTAAATGGAGGTTTCAGGATGCCATCATGGTAAGTTTACTTTAATTCTGCTTTCTTTGGATAGCACAAATTAAATCAGACATATATTTCTACCGGTACTTCAATTTGAAAACATGGAGTTTGGAATTTTTTATTTGGCATTCAAGTAACTCTTTAAGCCTCAACAGTGTGTACATTGTGGGACCCTTATAGGAAATACCAAACTAAGACCTTCTCGAGCAAATTCAGAGGCGGGCTGCTCATTTTGTAACGAAAACCTACTGAAGAGAGGAAGGGTGTTTCACTCAATCATTGAACCATCTCAACTGGCCATCATTACAACACAGGAGACAGATAGCCAGACTATCCATGCTGCACAAATCCCTTAACCAACAGGCAGAAGGGATTATTCCAACCTACATCCAACACCAGACCTTTCTGCGTACCCATCGTGGCTGCCCATCCCCTCAAATTTATCCCACTGCAAGCATGTGATGCGTAGAAGTTTACTAGTTTCTGGCCAAGGACAATTACTGACAGAATAGATTGGAACAACTTACCCATTGAGATAATAACATATGATTCCTTTAGCCAGTTTCAATCAGCTCTGAACTCCATGTAGACACCTCTGTCATAGTTTTATTAATTTAATTATTATTATTATTATTATTATTATTATTGATATAACACTTGCAAACTGTCCTAACAAGGATTTTGCAAGTTACTGATATAGATGTACAGTAGTGACTAATTAAATTATGTTCTTCCACCTTACAAGATATTAGTACTTGATCTACAGGTAGCATCCATGTACAGGTCATGGATTTGATACATTGCAACACAGTTAACATTAAGCCCAGTTTTAAAACAGCCACTAATGACAATATTAACTTCATATATGACCAGTATTTTTTCTTCATTGTTTGATCAATATTGTACTGTGTGTAAGCATGATTATTTTATAAACTAAGCAAATGGAGAAGCAAGATTCACATATTATTCAAGATAGCAGACAATCAAACATATGCATGGTTCCAAAAATTTACAGTGTAGTAAGATCAGTTGGTCATGTGAGAATGAATATATGAAAATCATGTATTTGAACTGGGGGTTTAATAATGAACATGTGAATGATCATCGCAGTTATGAACACTACTTAAGCAGTAGTGAAAATAAAGCCTGAAAAAAAATCAGGCTTATTTTCACTACTGCTCAAGCAGTGTTCATAACTGCAATGATCATTCATATATTGATTAGTTGGTCAATATTATCATATACAATAATGTATTGATGGTGTATCATATCTTGGCACTTGTATTGAGATATATATTGTAACATTAGAAAATGTATTGTTGCTGCCCTAAATTTCAACTGATCGCTCTGCTCTTGACTAACAGGCATTTTATTGTAATTTCTGACAGGTTTGACATTGAAACGTTAGGCTTTCCAGACAAAGAGGATGAAGAAGGAATAAAGAAGGCAGCCGCTGAAAGTTTGTATCCACTGTCACAATAATTGTTTTCATTGATTATTTTGTTGTTAAGGAGTTACATGTACCGTAAGCAGTGCTATCTTTTGACAATTGCTTCTCTTTTGCAGTCAAGTCATTAGTTGAAGAAGAGATTAAGAGTGGGACACCATCAGAGAGAATTGTGTTAGGTGGGGTTTTTAATTGTTTTGGTACTCCATTACTATTGGGAACTACAAACAGTATTGCTGTAAAGGACAGTGGCATACAATACATGATTAAGTGATGTATTGTCAAACAAGCTAATCCATGCAAAGAAAATCCCTCCCCTTGCCATTAATATGCCTGTCCAATAAACTATTCATCTGCTGACAGATCTACGTATGTTTCTCAGCAAGAGGTCTGAATTTAAAAACAAAAACTACTCGGTGCTGGTACAAAAATCAGTTCTTTGCAGACAGAGGCAGGATCCCTCCAATCAAATTCCTTTGTGGCTTATTTACCACATGACTCTTTGGGGTTGTGCGACAAAATGTGATTAATTATGGCAAATTAGCTGCAATGAGAAGTATTCGTTTCTGCAGATGTGGCTCTTGTCATCAAAGTGAAAGCTTCATTTCACTTTCAGTAATAGTAATAGTGGACTTTCTTTATTAATCTAGCACATAGCACGAATTGGTGGCACAAAAATAAAATAATGTAAGATAATAACGGTTTGCCTTTTCAAATTGACATGTAGTACTTGGAGTAGAAGAATGAGAAATTGGGGGAGAAATCACAAAAAAATTTTGATGTTCGTCTCATTATCTTTTTATAGTGAAAGTGAGAGTTGCAGACAAATTTGTTGTTTACCAGTGGTGGGAATCACCTGTCCCCTGCATAAAAGGAGAAGCTTGGTTTTTAATTTTATTTTAATGTTTTAGTATCTGTAGAAGTGACCTGTCACAAACTAAATTAAACATATGAATGTTCCTGAGACAAGAATTATTAACTTCATTTTGATCATGTCTCCAAGGTGGATTTTCACAGGGAGGAGCTCTTGCCCTATATACAGCATTCACCATGGATAAGACTCTTGGTGGTATCTTGGCCCTGAGTTGCTGGCTTCCCCTGCATAAATCTTTTCCTGGGGTAGGCATTAATTGTAACATTTACTTAACACATTATTTGTTGACCAGGGCCGGCTAGTTCGAAAGCTGATTAACCCTAATCCAAGATTTAAAATTAACCAAGGAGTTTATTTTTCTATCCATGAACGTTGTTCCGCACTGATATTCTGCAAAAGTTTAGATTAGAGGATGCCAATCCTGAAAATTAAAGAGAAGCAAAAGGATTAACTTTCATCCAAAAGTTAAAAACTGCAACCAATATTTACACTAATCCTAAATTGAGTTAATTGGCTTTTGAACAACTGGGCCCAGTTCTTGAGATTGTTCTTTAAGGTACCAAGTTTGGAGATATTGTAATTATTAATATTTTGTGGGCAAACTCAGAACTGAGAGCTAACATTTGTATAATAATTACAGAGTGTATAACAAACTGTACCAAGTTTGGAGATAATTTATCATTTGTGGCCAAACCCAAGACTTAGAGCTATCATTTGTACAATAAGTATAACAAACAGTAACAGAGGAAACTTTTAGTCTATATTTTTTATTACAAGTGGTATTGTTTCAGAGTTAGAGCTACATGTACCATGTTCAGCTTATAAACAGTACAACAGGAAAGTAATGCTCCCTGTACCTTAGCCTGTTCCAGATTTCAACAACAACAACAACAACAAGTTTATTCAGTATTACCATTTTGTACAGGTGTTACTGATTAAAATAACAATAATAAACAGCTAAGTTTAAGGAAATGCAGATATGATGGAATGGAAAAATTAACTTTGTTTCTTTCGTCTTTCAAATGCTTGAAAGATGAAATTAGCAGCTAGCCTGCTGATATGTGAATCAGTATTGTTAAAAAGAAAACAGACTTTATCATGGATTTCAAGGAGCAGTAAAAATCTGCACACAATGCAAGCAGGAAAAGACGAGAAGATACTTGCGTAATAAAGGAACAATGACGGAACAATGACCTAGCTCATACATACAGTATGTATGAGCTAGCTCATTGTTCCTTCATGATACTAATGAGTTTTGGTGTATGCGCACATTATTTTGATGTGCGTGTCAAAAATGCAATTTGGGTAGACTTGTGTCACACACATATTTTGGTTCACATAATATCTTTGAGTTGCACTGTACATGTAAGACTGTCACAGTTACTGTACAGGTAGGTTTGTTTAGTCCTGTAGTGTCTTTCTGTTTAATTCCAGTGCATTAAAGGCAATCGAGACACACCTGTGGTACAATGTCATGGTAAGTTATGTACTTAAGGTGATTCCTCTCAATTGCATGGCGCATCCTTACTGTGCATAATTTATGGCGTCATTTGGTGCGCGCTCGTGTGCGCGCACCTTAGAAACACGGTGTATTTGCCTTGACAATGAGCTTTGTCAGCCGAAATTTTCCCTTTGTCGTTGTGTTGCAAAGAAACGAGCACAGTGACCACCCTTTTTTATTGGTGTTATTTACTCGTAATAGGCACACGAAAAACATTTTAAGGAGAAAAAAAGTTTAATAGTAGAAGTTGGATTATTTCCATATAAATGACATGAAACTCTGCATTTGGAGCCAGGGAGGAGCATGACATGATGACACAGTGGTCCACTTTTCTTACATTATTTACAAGATCGGGCAATTTGAAATCGTTATGCTGAAAGATTATAGCCCAGACACACAATTAGGCTCTGGGTTTCAATACTATTCATAGTTTTTGCTACATGATAACAATTTTTTTTTCAGTTGTTCAAGTTTCGAACATTTCTCGCGCAACTCCGTAAAATCGCTCAGAAAAACAGGCATGCAGGGCGAAAAGAAGCATGGTGACCCCATCTTTTTATTGCATTTTTTCAATGTCCTATGCATGGATATCAATTATGCCAAGTTTGGAAAAAATCTTAATAGTACATACTTTTCAGGGGAATTACCTTAAGGTATTCTGCCATCTTTATCATGGAGGGTTTAGCAAAATGACCATCTTACCTGCTCTGCTTGTGTAATCTTTTGGGTTAATTACACCATATAGGTCCATATAGCAGTATTCTAGATAACTTTGAAAGTCAGGCTATTTGTCAAGAATCAGTACAACTGTAGGCATGGGTCTTTAGAACCTTTTGTCCCCTAGCCTGTGTAGCTGGCGGTTTTGTAGGGGAGCGCTAGCAAGTGGCAAACCCACAAGGAGTATGAGGCAGAGGGCACCGCTCACTCACGCACTCCCACTCCCTGACAAAACCACCAGCTACGCAAGCTATTGGCCCCCTTGAACACTGTAGTTCATTTCTTGCTGACAGATAGTTGTAACAGCATCATTGTATCCCTACTTTATTACGTGTAAATGGATGTTCCGTGTTTTTGCATTGCAGGAAAAATTGACCCTCTTATACAAGTACAATATGGAGTGATGACAAGCAATACTTTAAAGTCCTTTTGTTCAAAACACCAATTTAAAACGTACGCTGATTTGGCTCACAGTTCTAATCCCAAGGTGAGTTGAAACAAGTACCAGTGACGTAATCACAAGTGCAAGAAATGTAAGACAATCTTATGAAATGACTTGCTTTTCGCTTGTTTAATATTGATGAGGGTAATAAGTTGGGTAAATAGTATGAACTTTCCAACTTACCGACAGGCTACCAACAACTCACCAATAGGTAACCAACTGTTGGCTGACAGCTGGCTGACACCTTTGTCAAATACTTTTACAAAATGTTGGTAAAGTGTTGGCCGACAAGAGACCAACAGTTGGCCAACAGATGACCAACAGATTTTGGGGGAGCTCTTCTTCAAAATTTCCGTAATTTATTCTTACAGCTGTTCTGATTATCTCTAATTTATTCCTTATATGAGACATAATTTTGATCATGAAAGCAAATTTCATCAATTGACTTTCAGTATGAAAGGTTGTGCGAATCTTTGGGACATGTTAGAAAGGAAATAAAAAACCTTGTTGCGTGAGAAGTGGGGGAAGAACTTGCCTAAGTCTAGGCTTCTCTAGGCACTTCCCTCTTGTTCTTAAAATTTTCTGCATTTTTATACAACTCAACAATGCACTTGGCTTGTTTTATATTTCTTCATTAATGGTAGTAAGCTTTTAGGGGAAATTAATCTTTAAACATCACAACATTTCATCCTTGGTGATCACATCCTTTATTGTCATGTCTTGCATGTATGATAAATCTACTGATATTTTGGGGAGAATACATATAATTAATTTTATTGGAAATAATGTTATGACAAGAATTCTTCACCACAAATCAAACCATGTACAGTATGGTTGATTTTGGCATGGCAGTTGAGTTTCCTGTTAATAGTGTCAGGCACACCTGAGGTAAAAATAACTATAAAACCCCAAGAAGGTTCCCTACTGCCAAAATCCAATGTTAAATATTTCATGATATCGTATACTTACAATATGTCTTCCTGAAATCTAGCAAATTATTGACAGACATTATAGCAAAGACAGTCTAAAGTCAAGTGCGGAGGATACTGGTAGTTCTGACATTACCCCTTCAATCTGATTTAGTAATTGACTTGATCGACTTTTTTTTAGGAAATGGAAGATGTTAAGGAGTGGCTTAACCAAGTGGTGCCTCCAACAGATTAGTGTAGTCAACTATCATAATTTTTATCAGTAGCCTGTATTTGAAGTCTGTTGTTTGACCAGTGGCCTTTGTATTAGCTTGTTAGCCTTCTATGCCTAGTCAATTTTAGTGGAATCAGAGAGATAGAGAAACCAAGCCATTGCCAATTGGTTCAGTAGCCTTTAAACGCAGTATATAGAGGATATTACATGGCTGCGTGGAGATATGAAATTTCTGTTAGAGTGTTGAAAAACATTTCATGAGTGAGCGCAGTGAACAAGTGAGATATTTTTCAGTACAAGAAGAAAAATTTTGCATCTCCAAGTGACCATGTAATGTTCTGTTCATTACATAAACACCAATGAAATACAGAACCATTTCACTTTCGCTGCGAAAGGTGGGATTTATTATGTAACCATAGAAAATGGTGATCTTTTCACATGTGAAGATAACATGTTATTTTCATGTATAAAGAGATGTTTTTGCACGAAAGCTCACCTGGTAATGTAGGTTCATTAATTTTAGTAAAGTAGTCAAATGACGTTGCTTTATGTAACAGTTGTAGGGAAACTTGGGAAATAATTATTACAAAACCACGTACATTGTAGGAGTATTGGTTCTCAAAGCATATGATTGAAACAAACATCATCAGAGTTAATTTTCAGCTAAATTATTGACCACAAACAGTCTCAGAGACTTTCCTTCTAACAAGCAATGAGCTACAAATCTAGTAAGCAGCAAAATTGCGAGAAAATAATGCCAGTGTAGTAAGTTTGTCCCTTTCTGCGAGTGATGTGGGAAAAAAGTATTACTGCTTGCAGTCTAGAGAAATCATTTTGCTGATAAATTATCAAACGCATAATTTTTTTTTGAGCCAAGATAGTTACTATTTATTGTTTCTCAACGCTACGGCTAGTTTCTCTTTTTTCAAAGCTAGTATGGGAGGATCTTTGTTTACATGTTTTTCTCCATTAGCATAAATAACAAGACATACTACAGGTATAAATGCAGACCAGAAATTGAAATTAGCATCAATCGTTTTTGAGAAATGGATGTTTAAATTGTCAAGACTTTACCAAGAATGCACATACATAGCTGGGTAGCAATCCAGCCATATAATTCCTTGTAAATGTCACTGGTTTTGAAAGCAAATTTCTCTGACAATATTCAACATTGTCTTGTTTTATTCATGTGGGTACTTGAGCCTGGGGATTAGCTACAGTGTATGCCATGCTAAGGAATCCTAACAAGGCCAAAACAGCTGTCCATTTGGCAGATGTAAGGGGTAATGCCTGCTACCACATGACCTTAGTGCCCAATGAGAGGCTTTCAGCTTAGCTAGACAGGAAGTTTGAAGACATCGGCACTTATGGTCAGTAAATAACCATTCTGAGTTCATTTTCTTTGGATTCACTTTCTCACTCCACTGCATTTGGCAGGCAACGTTGGTATGGCCTTGTATTTTTACTACTACTACTACTACTACTACTACTACTACTACTACTACTGCTACTGCTACTGCTACTGCTACTGCTACTGCTACTGCTACTGCTACTGCTACTGCTACTGCTACTGCTACTGCTACTGCTACTGCTACTACTACTACTAGAGGAGGACTAGAAAGTCTTTTATTAGCTAAAGACAAGAAATTTCTGGTTGTTTACCATTTACAACAAATGTTTGAAAATTCCGGAGCGGATGTCAATGTTTAAGTGTTTTTTTTGTTGTTGTTGTCATTGTTGTTGGTCCCAGTGGGAAATTCCCAGCACAAACAGAAATTCTGAAAAGGTAATCCTGTTTTCCTGGTTGGGACGTTCCCAGTAGAAATTCATTTACCATTTACAAGTTTCTCATGTTTCTTACTAGTTTCAGGCCTCTTGCGTGTTGTAACTAGAATCCAGTCTAGCACAGTGCGACAATCTGGAAATTTACGGAAAATGGTAAACAACACGTGCCGTTCTTTCCGAACGGAAATTCCCAACCGAAATTTCTGGAAACATTTTATAAATGGTAAACAACCTCTGTCTCCTGTTATTTCTTAAATTTACTTTTAGTGAAATATAAAGGAAAGTAGAACAGCCAAGAATTTGGTATTATTTTCCACTCTTGAACTTAATCTTTTCACCTTAATTACATGTAAGTCGTTTAGTTCAAAGCTGGAAATTAAAATATCTCATAGTTTGTTTTGATGAAAAACGTGTGCACTACAGCTGTGGGAGTGAGACGGTCAATAGCGCTCAATATCCGAGTACGAAAATTACCAAGACAGATGTTTGTTATGCCCTCTATGAAATTTCCTTGAAACCAGTGCCACAGGGCCTTTCAACTTGTTATACCCAATGAGGGTATACTATACGTGCCAACTATTTCTGAGTCAAATGCGTGAGATTTTCGTCTCCTCTTGACCGGAATTTCTGAAAATGTTCCGGCGACTTCCGAGCGCTAACGAACATGTCTGGAGATGTTCCGATGAGTTCCGAACACGTCCGAACCTATTGTTAAAGACCAAATTATCCGGATTTCTGATTCAAGCGTGAGAAATTGTCCTTGGCAGGTATAGTATACAGTTAACAGGGGCACCCAACGAGCCAAATCAACCAAAAGCTGTAGAAAGGCATTTTTAGCCACCTTGAGGTGTTTGAATTCTGTTTAAAGTGATGTTTTCATAAGCTAGAAGAAGTTCATCTGTTCGGATTTCCTAGCTGAAATTTTAATTGCCCGAAATTTTTAGGGAACAAAATCTTTCTTTGAGCAAATGCAAGCTGAAATGAACTTTCCACGAACTTTCTAAGGAACTATTTTCTTTTCGAAAATGGTAGCTGACGTTTTTGACCGCCAAAAACAGCAGTTACGACCTTTCCGAAAACCGCGAGGGCTATGATTTTCCAATTTCGAATTTTTTAGGCCACGTTTTAGTTACGAAAATTCGAGTGCACTCTTTAATCGAAGCCGAAAACCCAAGGCGAATTACCCTCCACCGAACAGATATCTACCGAAACTTGTCGTTGGGTGCCCCTGAGTTAACTCTGACTGCAGCTGAGGAAGTTGTATTAGGCTTTGTTCAACCTTAGTACCACAGCGTTCGTGCTACTCCTTGAAGTCCTTGAAAAGCCCTAGAATTTTATATTAAATTTCAAGGGCACTTGAAGAGAAGAGCTTCTGCTGAAAGTGCTTGAAAATAATGAAACCTCCTTGAATTTTTTGTTCAGGTGGGAAATGATATAAGATTACTGTTAGTTGCCCTATTTCCAGACACTTTGCAAAACTGTAATTAATATCTTACCTTGAAACTGCACTAACGAGCTAAAATTAAGCCACGATGTAGCTTCCATTGCTGGCAATTAGGGCATGAAGTTCCATCGCTTTGTACTTGCGGAAAGGCTACGTCAAATCCAGTGCCCTAATTCAGGACAAGTTGCCCTATTTATTTATTTAAAAGGTACCCTAAAATGAAGAGAAGCTCCAAAAATCTTAGGTATAAACATCCTTGTAATACATAGCTTTATAGATCTGTCACTGCGTGTACTAAGGCAAAACAACCAAAGGATTTCCCTCTCAATTTCATGAAGGTGGCTCAATGGATGGATCGATATTCCCCCAACTTTAAGTTTGTTTTCTTGAACAAGGTATGGAAAAAAATTCAAATTATTTCTCAACACGTTGTGATCAATTTTTTGACATATAAGGTTACCATAGCAACAGTACAGCCTTTAACAAACACCCTTGATTTTAGCTTTATGTGCCTGTGACTAAAAAACAAGTCGGATGAACCCCGTTTTTTATCATTGAATTGCAATCGGCTTATGAAGATCCATCTTCCTGCTAAGTTCTAAAAAAATCTGTACATGGGGTTCAGAGCCACTTAAACCAGGAGCCCATTACTAGGAGCGTTCAACTGCTCTATATTCCTGTAACGGCGTTTTCACAGACCAATCTATTTTTAGATTAAATTTCCCGCCAATATCAGACCTCAAAGGAGCCCCGATGACCAATCACGAGTCGCTGCATGTGCCACAGGTATCTGCACGTGCAAAGCCTTTGTTTTCGCTCATTAAAACTGTTGTTTTGTAGCGCTCTCGTTGCCGTTGCTCACATCGCTGCCCTTTTTCGCGGGAAAAGATAGTCTAAAAATAGATCGGTCTGTAAAAATGCCGTGGCATAGGCTTAGTATGGGAGTTGTACGCTCCTAGTGATGGGCTCCTGCTTAAACTTATCGAATAAGCATTGCAATATTCGCTATGTGAAAAGCGGGCGCGCGCGAGAAGCGATAGAATAAAGTGATGCAACATTAGCAGGCATTACGCAGGGGAAGGGGCTGGGGGGGGGGGGGTTATAAATGTAAAAAGCAAGTAATACGAAAAAAATTGAAGTTACTGTTTTATTTACAACCTCGTTCCCAGGGTCTCTCTCTTTGCCTCCCTTGTCGTTGAGGAGAATGACCCTGGTTGCGGCTGGTCACGTGGCTCCCAAAATCTGGGAGCCGTTCAAATTCATTTGCAAGGGAGTGGTGACAGTGCAATTAAGTATCACCATGACAAAACTTAACTACCCCCGGTGCGGTGAAGATTGTCATCTTAGGCCACGTGACCAGCCGCAACCAGAGTCTTTCCCCTCAACGACAAGGGAGGCAGAGAGAGAGAGACCCTGGGAACGAGGTTGTTTTATTTAACGTTTTACCGAAAACTGATCATTCTCGTTTTATGTCTCACCAATCCATGTTAGTTTTAAATGCATTTCCAGCCATTTCAGAGGACTTTAATTTAAAAATTTTCCGGGGGAGGACCTCCCTAGTTGACTCACGTTAACGCGTTTGAAGCTCACACCCCCCCCCCCCCCACTCCCCCTTCTCCAGTTGCAAGCTTGCTGCGCGGGCCCTGATTAGCCAAAACAACGTCATCACTTTCAGAAGTGGGGGTGGATATTCTCTACAGACGCACAGCAACCAGTACAAACGAGTGGGTTTTTAAAGGTTTATGAGGTATTTTATACCTTTGAGGTGATACAGCGTACATGTATAGGGCTTCCAATAGTAAGAGCCTTTTTATATGAGGTTTCCCAGCCCGGTTAGGCGGGCTGGCTCGGCTCATACTTTATTTCTTCACAGTTTGGTTGTGTTTATATGAGAAGGCGGGCTGGCCCGCCAGCCGAGATCTCGCTTTCGTGAGCCGATATCTCGGCAGGCAGGCCAGCCCGCCTTCTCATATAAACACAACCAAAATTTTGTAAAGAAATAAGTTATAAGTCGAGCCAGCCAGGTAAAGCGGGCCAGCCCGCCTAACCGGGCTGGAAAACCTCATATAAACAGGCCCTAAGACATTCTGCCAGGCACGTAAAGTAGTCTCCGGAAACAGATTCTTGGTGCGCAACTAAGACTATTACGCCAATTGCAATTGCGCATCCTGTCATGATGGGCGCGTTCTTTAAAGACTGCCATGTCGATTCCTATTCCACATTAGGAATACGAAAATATGTGAAATACGGTTTCCCTAAGGAACATATATTGTAAAACCGGAATGATCTTAGGAGTAAACACTTGAAACGATTCACAACCGAAGTGAAATGGACATGGACTAAAATTTTCTTAGAGCAGATTAATCAGACTAATGTTTATGACCTACTATGAGCGCAGGACTGACGGAGTACCCAGTTGTCGTACATATCCTTCGGCCAGAAGTGTAGAGTATCGGATTTCATATCTGAAAGTGCAAAAATGCATCGGAAACCACACTGTCTTAGAGCATCGTTTCTCAATGCGTTTGTGCGTAACGTTTCCTGCAAAACGGAAAGCCTGGTGAACAAATATCATAAAAGCCTGATAAATTCGAAATATTAGGACATTTACGGCAGGCGAGATTTTCTGACAGGTTGTACACAGTTCAGAGACCTCACCAAATCTTTATTACCCAACCATGGAAGAACCATCATTTCCAATGGGGTGCGACATTTAACGTCTTTTTCATACAAGGATTCTTTTCGCATCTCCCAGAATGCTCATCTCGATGTAGTTTGTATTTTGCCTCCATGGACGCGGAATGACAAATTATAGTAGCGAAGCATTGCATTGGTTTCTTAGAGCTTTTAAATAATTTGCCTTCATGGTACTTCGACGGATGTTCTGCCAGGTAAAGTGTTAACAGTGTACTTACTAAAAGGCCAGGGTTGAAATGAGACGAGATAGGGAATAATACTCCCACTACTCCCTTTGCCTCCAAACAGGTTAAGAGTACCTTTACTTACTGTACTTACGTAAGGTGGGTGGGGAGTAAGAAAAACATAGCGAATATTCCTCCCTCATTCCCCCTTACCCTACCCCTCCCGTGTCTCACCTGTTACACAGGTTAGGTGTTTCATTACTTACTGTACTTACCTAATGTGGATGGGGAGTAAGAAAAACGCAGGGAATATTCCTCCCACTTTCCCCCTTTCCCTTTGGATCCTTTGGGTCAATTTCTGCTGGGTATGTGCCGCTGGCCTCTCAGAACCCCTTCCCCGTTATAGTCTATTCTGTGGCCGATTATAGACCCCATTTTAGTCCCTTCTGGGCAAATGTAATTTTCGTGATCCCAACTTAGTAACTTTCTGTTTATACATCTACCTTATTTAATATGAATTGACACATTTGTTAAAGTGAATGTAGGACACCTACAGTGCACATATTTTTGTACATTCCCCACCCCCCACCCCCAAAATCCCGAAGATGTGCGGCCCCATTCTAGTAACTCTATTGAAAATGCAACGCCATTATAGTGAATCCAGTCGTGAAAATGCGACCCCATCCAGCGGCACATCCCCATTAGCCTATTACTGGGAAGTGCCCCAGCCCCGGGGATCTCTCATCCATTCAGATTTTTTATCAGTAAGCAACAGTCTAAACTTTGTAGACCTACTCACAGTGGCTCACCCATAGGACACAGAAACACATGGTGGCCATAGTGGGGAGTAAAGCGAGGTTTGCTCCGCGCAGATTTGAAGTGTTCAATGGCTTGTACAGGAGTTGAAGTGACAACCGCAATATGAAGAGGATCCCTTTAGAAATGGAACCCAGCATATCACCAACCTCTATAAAGTCCACAAGGACAAGAAAAGGGTCAGGTTTCCTTTCTTCAATCGTGGACAAAAGTAGTTGAGACACTCCCCTTAAAAAACCTTGTTAGTGAAACATGTGAGTTTTTCAATCTCCAGTTCTCACATTTCGACCCCCTCCTGGACGGAGCGTAATTCACAGTTGAAAAGGGGGACATGGGAACTTGGCTGTGGACAAAAAGAGGTATTTTTTCAATTATGGAGGGACGCTGATAGCAAGCGATTATTTTGCTCAAATGTGTCAACACTTTTGCCCATGATTGTTGCTATAAATGCCTTTTGTAATCCGCGTTGAGAAACAAACCACATACACTAATAATCAAACGCAATTCCCTTGGACTATGCAAGCAACAGCAGGGCACCGTTCACCGGAGGCACAGTTCACCTGACAGAATTGCGCCGGTCTCTGTAAATCTCAAAATGCATTGCTTAGCCACAATAAATGCTGCTCCCAACCAACGACGACAACAACAACAGCAACATTTATTTACAAGCAACAAAGTGTTTCCAATTTCTCGTCAGTACTACGCTTCCCAGTTGAGCGCGACACCACGCATGTTTCCACACAAAGTTTTGACGTCAAAACTTTGACGTTTCCGATGGCAACGAGAATGTATCCATAGAAACAAAGCAACATTCCGGCATTCATTCTGGACAAACTGTCGCGTTTTTTAATTACGTTAGAGCGTGAACATGTCAAGTCCTAAATTAATTAAAAAATGTGACAGTTTGTCCAGAATGAATGCCAGAATGTTGCTTTGTTTCTATGGATACATTCTCGTTGCCATCGGAAACGTCAAAGTTTTGACGCCAAAACTTTGTGTGGAAACTTGCGTGGTGTCGCGCTCAACTGGGAAGCATAGTAAGTATAGCAGCCTAATCGAGGCGGGTGGAAAGTGACACAAATATATAAGTTAAGGTAATTCCCCTGAAAAGTAAGTACTTTTAAGATTTTTTTCAAACTTGGCATAATTGATATCCATGCATAGGACATTGAAAAAATGCAATAAAAAGATGGGATCACCATGCTTCTTTTCGCCCTGCATGCCTCTTTTTCTGAGCGATTTTACGGAGTTGCGCGAGAAATGTTCGAAACTTGAACAACCGAAAAATAATTGTTATTATGTAGCAAAACTACGAATAGTATTGAAACACAGAGCCTAATTGTGTGTCTGGGCTATAATCTTTCAGTATAACGATTTCAAATTGTCCGATCTTCTAAATAATGTAAGAAAAGTGGACCACTGCGTCATCATGTCATACTCCTCCCTGGCTCCAAATGCAGAGTTTCACGTCATTTATATGGAAATAATCCAACTTCTACTATTAAACTTTTTTTCTCCTTAAAATATGTTTTTCGTGTGCCTATTACGAGTAAATAACACCAATAAAAAAGGGTGGTCACCGTGCTCGTTTCTTTGCAACACGACGACAAAGGGAAAATTTTGGCTGACAAAGCTCATTGTCAAGGCAAATACGCCATGTTTCTAATGTGCGCGCGCGCGAGCGCGCGCCAAATGACGCCATAAATTATGCGCAGTAAGGATGCGCCATGCAATTGAGAGGAATCACCTTAAGAAAAAGTTAACATATTGATTTCTTTAATTTGAGAGTTGGTTTATTAGCTAAGACCTTGCTTAGTTCAAAACTGACAGTCTGTTCAAGGTTATGGAGACTCTTATTTACATAAATAAAGACAGTACCTTTCTGTAAACAAATCGGAGGAAAAGTATTGTGAAGAGTTTACAATGCCATTCACATACAGTAAAATTAAGAGGGGGCTCAATATAGAGCCCTGTGGGGCACCACACAAGGTTGTTGCACGATGAGAGATATAATTTTTCATTTCAGGTGCTTTGTCTTCTGTGTATTAGGTAAGAACGGGGCCAGTCATTGACAATAGCTCTGATACTACTCTATTCAGTGTGAAGATGTCAAGTTAATTGCAATGCGCTACTCTCTTGACCTTTTCCAAAAGGTGCCATGTATATGTTTTGTTCAATTTTATCCTTAGTTCAATTTTTATTTTGTTTTTGTGTATGATAATGAAGAATTATGAGCACAAAACAAAGGAAAATCTAAACTGAACCAAGGACAAAATTGAACTACTATATATATAGGGGGTTTGCTACAAATTATGTTGCCCCATAGTGCTCAACCGTGAGTAGTGCCAGAAAAGTGAAAAGCACTGGTTTTGTACCCAACAAATCTTTGTTTCCCTTTCTTTAACTTTTCATAGGCAGCAAAGTCCACAACAAACTCAACATTTCTGATTCCAAATTTTTTCACTGGTCACCAAACAAGAACCAAACTATTATTCTAAACACCAACTTGCAAATATCAGGGAAAAATTCTCATCTTGTCCATATCAAGGTTTATTTAAAAAACGGCTTCAATATTTCACTGTTGGATAAAAACCTGTGAATTTCCTGTGAAAAACCTCTGAATTAACCTGTGACAAGAGAGCACCCTTGAGTAAACCTGTGAATTTTGCACAGCCTAAATTTTGACAAAATCTGTCAAAATTTAGAACCTGTGAAAAAACCTGTGAAAAATCCTGTGAACAAAATTTAAAGGTAAGTACACTGAACCTGTGAAAAAACCTGTGAAAAAACATGTGAATCGACAACAGAGGATAAAAAGAATCTGCTAACCTGATAAAACCTGTGAAAATCCTGTGAAAAATGATTAGAGACTAATTATGATCAGAAATGTGTACGCAAATGCAGCAATAGTAGAAGGTTAGCTGTTTTTTTTTTTTTTTTTTGCAAATTTGGCTGGAGGTTACCAATTTGTTCTCTATTTCAAAGTTCCCACCTTGCTTTCTTCTTCTTTTCAATAGAATTTTCTCTCAATAGAACTCTACAATAGCCCATTTTACAGTTGTGTGCTCAGTGACCTGAGGCCCATTTCTTGAAGCTCCTGGTAATAACCGGGCCTGTTAAGCTGTTTTGTTTTCCATTCCAAATGGGAGTTTCAAAAGGTTTGAAAATTATGCAGTGAAGTTATCAGCTTAAGAAACAAAATAGACTTCATAAGAGGCCAGAACACACCCTACTTTTCTTGAGAATTTGATTTCAAAATATGCTTTTGGGCCCGTTCAGTTACTGGGACTTTCAAGAAACGGGCCCCAGGCCTTCGAGTGGAAGCGAGGCTGACCTTGTTTTGATTCAAACCTGTCTTTCTCATGTAAATCTTGACAGTAACATAAAAACAACATGATTTACATGAGAAAAGCAGTGATGTCTGTATCAGAACAAGGCCACCACCAGCCTCTTTTCCATTCATAAGCCAGCTAGGTCATGGAGCACATAATTGTAAAATGGGCTATTATTCAGTAACTAAAATGCTGAAATTGTATTGAAGATTATCATATCTCACCTCAACTGTTACGTAATATGTTAAAGTTACCCTCTGTTACGACCAGCTTTAGCTTTTTAAACATTACTTTAAACTTGTAATATTATCATAAGTGCATCTAGCTGGCCAATTAAGAGGGAATTTTGTGACCATCAGTCTCACATTCATGCCCCTCTGGTTTAATCAAGCCAACAAGTCCTTTAGGCAATGTAACTAGTATGTAGTATTGGACATTTCTTGCTGATGACTGTTTTCTAAACATCTTGAGAAAAGTGATTGCTCAAACTACTGTTTACTGAAAAATAGATGGAATGGGTGGAGGGGATGCTTGGGGAAAAAACTATATTAAGAAAATCCCCATCTATGTCAATTAAAACAGCAGGGGCACCCAGCGAGCCAAAACAACCAAAAGCTTTAGTAAGGCATTAATTTTTTAAGTACCTTACGTGCATGGGGTTTGAAGTCCTTTTAAAGTAATATTTTCATTAGCTAGAAGAATTTGATCTGTTCGGATTCCTTAGCTGAAATGTTAATTGCCCAATAATGTTAGGGAACAAAATCTTCCTTTGAAAAAATGCTAGCTGAAATGAAATTTCCATGAACTTTGCAGGGAACTATTTTCTTTCAGAAAAAGCAGGCTGATGTCTTTGACTGCCAAAAACAGCAATTACAACCCTTCTGAAACCTCATGGGCTTTGATTTCCCCATTGCAAATCTTTTATGCCATGTTTCAGTTACGAAAATCTGAGTGTACTCTTTAATCAACACCAAAAGCCTAAGGCAACTACCCTCCATCGAACAGATTATCTACTGAAACTTGCCGTTGAGTGCCCCTGAAACAGCCTTATTAAATCAATCACCAACCTATTACTTACAAATGCTAAGCCACCAGAAAGGTAGCAAAGGGAATAAGTCCTAGGATAATCCCAAAAAACCAAAAAAATTATTATTACACCTTATCACATAATACAAACAACTTAAATATAGTTATGAAAAACTGGGGGCCTTTGATGATTTACCTCATGAACTAGTGGCAGATAAGTACAATTGTTATTTACCGATTCAAATTTAAACAGGAATAGATTTTGACAATAATATAAAAAATATTTGCCATTCACAACCTTTCAGCATCTCCACAATGCCTTTATCTTAACATGATAAAGATCATTTGAATTGTCACATTACTAGAAGTCAGCTGAATCATGGGTAAAAACATCACCTTGCAGGATTGAAAGTTCAAAAAGAATCCTCTCCTGCAATTTTGTTTCATTGTTGACACTAATTATGAGAAGAGCAGTATGGTCTTCAAAATCTGATGAGCAGACTCTTGTGGTGTTTCATTAAAGACAACAATGATACCACAAGAGCAGTCACCAAATGGCTCATGGAAACAGCCCACACACTGAACATCAAAAGCAAAAAAAATTATTGCAGGGTAGAACAACACCACAATTGATTTGAGTTTATGAACTCCTCTTACATGTACCAATTGAAAATACACTACTATCTGGACTGTCTATGAAATACACTGTAACTGTTATGAGGGGAATATGAAGTTGCTCAAAGCTACGAAACAGGTTATGAAGTTTTGAAATTGAAAACTTCATAGCCCTATGAACATGCTGTGAAATGCTCAGTATGAGGTAAAGCGCCTATGAAGTTGACGGATGCTAGAAAAGTCTGAGTATTTAAACTGAAAACGTCATGTATCTATGAACATGATAAATCATTTAAATGCAATAATGAATAAGGGTACAAGTATAGAATGGTAGAATCTATACACCTAATGGAGAAAGGAGGCACAATCTTCAGGAAATCTGTGACTTTTTTATGCCCCCAGCCCTTCAATTGATTGAGTTCCCATGGTAAACCACAAACAACAAGGTTGTGTAAAAGGCATTAATTTTAATGTTAAAAAATCATTTTGATCAAAAGAGATTTGCTAAAACAAAGACATGCAAAACTTTTACTATAAAAGATTTATTGCTGTTTCAGCGCTTTTTCTATTACTAAGAAAAATTGTTTTAATTATATTTTAATTTTGGAAAAAACTGAGTCAGTTAGAGAATGAAAAATGAAAAACTTGTGTGTATGTAAGCTTAATATTGTAACACTAACAGCAATAACGTTTATTAAAATGAAGTAAATAGAAATATTACAATTTAGACTGACCTGCAGGTAGCTTAGCTAATCGAGGCACACATACTTTTTTGTCTTGTGTGTTGAACTCATCTTCTACATCCTAAAAACTACAAAACAAAGTTTTGAAAACGAACTCAAAGTTTTAAAGGAAACTTCAGTTATTCTTTTGATCTCCAAGTCATTTTCCAGCTGATTTACTGTAAGCTAAAGCTCAAGCTCAAGCTCAAGCTCTATAAACTTCGACAATCAAACTAAACATCGATTTGAAGTAGCACTTAATTCTTAAAGCTTTAAGCTACCTTGGAGTGGGCCTTGGAGCTAGTAAGTGTTTTACACTCTTCATTCCATTGACCTGTAGCTAGTTCTTTCCAGTTTTGATGAGTGTTCGTTCTTTCTTGAGGTGAGTGGACACTCAGTTACATCTTTTTTCAGTCTGTATGTTAAAGCAAAATGGCTGCCAACTAATTTGAGCCTACAGGTTTGAGGTCAGTTGATTTTCTTTCCACAAGGGACTGGACCCAAGTTTTAGAAAGGCGGGAAAATTGCCCAATGAGAGGGCGGCTTTTGCGCGGCTGCTGGCAAGTGCTTGCAGAGTTTTTTGGCGGGCAAGTTCAACTTAGCAAAAAGGAGAGATTTTGCCAAGTAAAAGGTAAGCTTTTCTGCTGCTAACTACAAATTATACCACTTCATTTACTCTGAAAAAAGGCTTAATTACAGTTTAATTTTCTACTATTTGCAGACTTGGAATTAGTTTTGGTATTGGAAGATAAATGGTAAGCAAGATTTTGTTCTTTAGGTGTTTACTTTTTTGAAAGCTTATTCCTGGCTATTTAAGTTCTGAAGTTTTAATTTCTTTTTATTGCTTTTTCTGCAATTACTGCAAACTCAAAGTTTACACTTTTGAAATTTTATTTTGCTTTAAGTTTTTATTCTGAGCTTATATAATGTAACCTTACGTTTGAGTGAAGTCTTAATTGCAGACTGTAGTGATTAAGCTTAACTTAATTATAAGTTTATGCTTAATTCAAAAGTTTACAGGATTGAAAACAATGAGCTTTCAGAAGCTTAAATAAAATTATTTAATCTGGTGATAATTATTAGCACCAATAAAGCTTAAATTATATTGCAGAAAGTTGTAATAATTCTTGAGCTGAAAATAAATGATAGTACTTTTTCATATTTGCATCAATTTGCAAAGTACTCATTAGCCAGCATGCATTAATGTAAGTGTTATGTATATTTTTCACAGGCAATTAAGTCTTGGGAAGATATGTCAAAGATGGATAGAGTAAAAAAGTGGTATCCTCAGCCTTAATTCAGTAAGATAATTAAGGTAGAGAGTCAATTCAGTGACCCAGCTGTCTGGCATGTGGCTGTGGGTAAGTCAGTGGGAGATGTTTGAATGACTGTCCATTGTATTAAGAATGACCTTTCATATTCAGTTTCATAATAATTATGTATTTATAACTAGCAAACCTAAAACACCTGTCAACCCAAAGCAAGTTGCATTGTAATCTCAGATGAACTGTAAACCATTTGTACTGATCAGTCAAATGGAAAAAAGGCATTTAAAAACAAAAGAACTTTTGTACAAATTATACATTATATGCATGCCAATTCATTACTTCAAATGGTAATTTTGTATCGTATGTTTAACTGATTTTATAGCTGGGTATTAAAACAATGTTGGCAAAAATGTTTACTGCATGACTCATGATCAGTCTGGTTATTGTCTGAATTAAATGTTGTATATCAGTTTGGCCATTATTTAAGGATGAAATGTGTATGCAATTAATTTACATGTACTTTTCACATCTTTTGAAAAATTTTTAAATTGATCTGGAAACAATGCAGTTTTTCAAAATAGGATCAAAAAATGTCTTAGAAACAAGCTTTTTCCTGAGCACAGTTAAACAAAATATAATTATAGCCCATTTTACATGCCTGAACTAACCAGGGCCCATTTCTTGCAGCTCCCAGTAATTACCTGTCCTGTGAAGCTGGTTTGTTTTCCATTCCAGGTAGAGTTTCAAAAGTTTTGAAAATTATACAGTTATCAGCGAAAGAAACAAAATGGACTTCATTAGAAGTCAGAACACACCCTACGTTTCTTCAGATTTTGATTTCAAAATACAGTTTCAGGCCCATTAAGTTACCGGGACTTTCGAGAAATGAGCCCCTGCCTTGTGAATGGAAAAGAGGCTGGTAGTGACCCTGTTTTGATAGACCTCACTGCTTTTCTCATTCAAATTATGTTATTCGTATGCTAACTAGTCCACATTTATGGAAGAAAGACGGAGGTTTGTATCAAAACAAACTGGTGACCTTAAGTTCCGGCCTTGCTACCACACCAAGGCCAGGTTACTGAACGCACAGCTGTAAAATGGGCTATTGAGTAAAACACTGCAAACAAACCTGATCCATCATTGAACACAGGTAAGCTGGTATAATTTAACAGTACTGTTGAATAATTGTCTGTGAACTGTCAATTTAAAGGCCTGCCATGGTCAACAGTTGACTAGTGTCCAGGCAATTTTGACAATTGACCCCAAAGGACGGAACTAAGGTTATTTCTATCCTTAAAATGCAAACTTAATATGTATGCACAAACCACGAAACTATATAATTTTACATAATTATATAAGCAACATAAATAATTGGATGCCAGTACAAAATAATGTAAGTTTTGACAGGTTTTTCGGTGGCTTAATTTTTCATTGCCATGGCAAAGGGTATGAATCAGAGTTTATACCCTGTAAACAATGCCTTAATAGTTCACATGTGCAATGTTTGAGATTTTTCCACCAATGTGAAACTGTCCTGGTGAGAAAAAGAGCTCAGCTATTCACAGGACTTCTCACAAATTATTTCACATGACCCTGTGAAAAATGCCCTGTTTAATTACAGGTTTTGAGATTTCTTTCCCTGTAAAAAAAAACCTGTGAAAAAGCCTTACAATTAACTCACATTTCACAGGTTTTCTCACAGGATTTTTCACAGGATAAAATTCACAGGTTTCTTCACGGGTTTTTTTACATGTTAAGACCCTGTGAAAAGTGCCCTGTTCACAGGTTTTGGGATTTTCTATCCTGTGAAAAAAGCTGTGAAAAAGCCTTACAATATAAGTAACATCTTCACAGGTTTTTTCACAGGTTTTTTCACAGGTTTTTTCACAGGTTAAAATTCACAAGTTTCTTCACAGGTTTTTTCACACGTTCACACCTTGTGAAAAGTGCCCTGTTCACAGGTTCTGAAATTTTCTCAACCTGTGAAAAACATGTGAAAAACCTATGACAAATCATCTGAAAATTCTTATTTCACATGTTTTTTCACAGGTTAATTCACAGGTTTTTCACAGGAAATTCACAGGTCTTTATCCAATAGTGTTTGCCTGGAAATTTCTTTAAGATATGTAGTCACATCCAAAATTTGGTCACTTGTTTTTAAGTGTTGGTAGAACAAAAGGAACAGAAAAATGTTAAGCTAAAACCTATTAAAACAAACTGTAAACCCTAAAACCCTTGCACTCTATATGGTGGCACACGCTCCCATTTCCTCTCATCCATTTCCCACTCTATTGCCTTCCATGCATGCTATGGTTCCTGAGAATGACAGGTTAAGTTCATAAAGGCAACAAGTACACTGTATCACAGAAAATAGAAAAAGATTTGCAGATATCTTGAAATCCATTAAGTAATTTCACAGGAAAGAATTCAAAAGATACACGCATTATCAACAAGTTGCTGGTGTCAAACTCTGTTTGTGCCAGGAAGAAGGTACCTAATGCACATTTCAGTTAAGAAAAATTCAAATAAACTCATAGAGGACAACTCTTGTGCCCTCAGACTCTGTCAACACAATTGCAAACATGACAATGGTAATCATAAATACCTGGTTCTAATTATACACTGTAGGTGCTGTACAATGTCTCAAATTTGCACAGTATCACCATGGGAGACTCTTTTCTTTCACATATCATTTTCTTTTTTTTTCTCTCTTCTTTTTTTCATACTAGTTTTAGTTTAATAAATTGTTTTTCCATGTTCAACGTTTATCCACACCCCTTTACTACTAACTACTTCTCATATGATTGTCATAGTGTTCAAGAAGTAGCGACTCACTGGGAAGTTCTTCTTGGCAAATCCAACAGGATAAATCCTGAAGAGAGTGAGACAGTTCATGCCTCCTCAAATCTTTAACTTGCCTAAAACTCTTGTCACAGGTTTTGCATTTGCAAGGCTTTCCTCCGGTGTGTAACCTCTCATGGGCTTTCAAATTTGATGGTCGCCTAAAACACTTGTGACACGTTTTGCATTTGTAAGGCTTTTCTCCAGTGTGGCTTCTCATATGAGTCCTTAAGTTTCCTGACGTGGTAAAACACTTGTCACAGGTTTTGCATTTGTAAGGCTTTTCTCCAGTGTGGCTTCTCATATGAATCCTTAAGTTTCCTGACTGAGTAAAACACTTGTCACAGGTTTTGCATTTGTAAGGCTTTTCTCCAGTGTGGCTTCTCATATGAGTCCTTAAGTCTCCTGACAGGGTAAAACACTTGTCACAGGTTTTGCATTTGTAAGGCTTTTCTCCAGTGTGGCTTCTCATATGAGTCCTTAAGTTTCCTGACATGGTAAAACACTTGTCACAGGTTTTGCATTTGTAAGGCTTTTCTCCAGTGTGGCTTCTCATATGAGTCCTTAAGTCTCCTGACTGAATAAAACACTTGTCACAGGTTTTGCATTTGTAAGGCTTTTCTCCAGTGTGGCTTCTCATATGAGTCCTTAACTTTCCTGACTCAGTAAAACACTTGTCACAGGTTTTGCATTTGTAAGGCTTTTCTCCAGTGTGGCTTCTCATATGAGTCCTTAAGTTTCCTGACGTGGTAAAACACTTGTCACAGGTTTTGCATTTGTAAGGCTTTTCTCCAGTGTGGCTTCTCATATGAATCCTTAAGTATCCTGACTGAGTAAAACACTTGTCACAGGTTTTGCATTTGTAAGGCTTTTCTCCAGTGTGGCTTCTCATATGAGTACTTAAGTCTCCTGACTGAGTAAAACACTTGTCACAGGTTTTGCATTTGTAAGGCTTTTCTCCAGTGTGGCTTCTCATATGAGTCCTTAAGTCTCCTGACTGGGTAAAATGCTTGTCACAGGATTTGCATTTGTAAGGCTTTTCTCCAGTGTGGCTTCTCATATGAATCCTTAAGTTTCCTGACTGAGTAAAACACTTGTCACAGGATTTGCATTTGTAAGGCTTTTCTCCAGTGTGGCATCTCATATGAGTCCTTAAGTGTTCTGATCTGGTAAAACGCTTATCACAGGTTTTGCATTTGTAAGGCTTTTCTCCAGTGTGGCATCTCATATGAATCCTTAAGTGTCCTGATCTGGTAAAACGCTTGTCACAGGATTTGCATTTGTAAGGCTTTTCTCCAGTGTGGCATCTCATATGAATCCTTAAGTGTCCTGATCTGGTAAAACGCTTGTCACAGGATTTGCATTTGTAAGGCTTTTCTCCAGTGTGGCATCTCATATGAGTCCTTAAGTGTCCTGATCTGGTAAAACGCTTGTCACAAGATTTGCATTTGTAAGGCTTTTCTCCAGTGTGGCTTCTCATATGAATCTGTAACTCTCCAGATGTGGTAAAACACTTGTCACAGGTTTTGCATTTGTAAGGCTTTTCTCCAGTGTGGTATCTCATATGAGTCCTTAAGTGTTCTGATCTGGTAAAACGCTTATCACAGGTTTTGCATTTGTAAGGCTTTTCTCCAGTGTGGGATCTCATATGAATCCTTAACTCTCCAGACTGGGTAAAACTCTTCTCACAGGTTTTGCATTTGTAACGCTTTTCTCCAGTGTGGTGTCTCAAATGAATCCGTAATGCTCCTGACGTGGTAAAACAATTGTCACATGTTTTGCAGTTGTAAGGCTTTCCTCCAGTGTGGCTTCTCATGTGAATTTTTAATGTTCCTGCTGTGGTAAAACACTTGTAATAAGTTTTGCATTAATAAGGCTTTTGTCCAGTGTGGGATCCCATATGAATCCTTAAGTTTCCTGACTTGGTAAAACACTTGTCACAGGTTTTGCTTTTGTAAGGCGGTTCTCTAGTGTGGCTTCTTGTATGAGTCATTTTAGATTTCTAAGGTTTTCTCTGTAATGCCATCTCTTGGGATCCCTCAGATTTCCTGGTTGGTAAAACACTTGTTAAATGTTTTGAATTTGCATGGCCTCCATCAGTCTGGCACCTGATATGCAGCTGAAGCTGTGGTCCTGTAAAGATATTGTGACAGATTTTACAGATGTGCAGATTTTGCTAATAATACCATATTTCCTGCCTCTTCAGTCAAGGTGGCTAACACCAGTTTTTAGGGCTTTTCAGTTCTTGTACTTTTAATGGATCATTATTACTAATCTCTATAGCTTGTTACTTTAATATACAATGTAAGTATCAAACAAATGCCCAGTTATCAGTGAATAAGTGATGAAAAAATTTCCCACTTAGTATGTTACCATAGTGATACCATAACCTGTGAGAGAAACCCCTTATTTTAGCATTAAGTGACAATAACTTGACATGCTTGTGACTTTTTGACAATAAAATGTGGGGGCTACCAAGCTTGTTTTTGAGCTATGGTCACTTAAGGCTAAAATATGGGGTGTGTCTGACAGGTTATAGTATTGCTATGGTGAGCTATTAAGTGGAAAACATTTTCATAAGTTGTTCAGCGATGACTGAGCTTTTGTTTGATACCAGTACAAAGGTAAAAACATAATAAAAATATTGGTAACAACAATCCATCTGAGTGAAAGTGCTGGAAACCAGTGTGAGCCT
>JAEMWC010000662.1:262500-305000 GCA_016490735.1 Pachyseris speciosa
ATAAAACCCGCTGACAAAGGTTCTGGTACTGTTGTTATGGACAAAACTTGGTACATCGACGAATGCAACAGACAACTTAATGACACCAAATTCTACCAACACTTAAACGAAGACATCACTGCCGACATACAAAAACGGGTCACTGTTTATGTTAACAGAATGCATCATGACAAACTTATCGACGACAAAACCAAACAATACCTTATACAGACTGACGTAAAACCAGGACGTTTTTACATTCTTCCTAAAATACATAAACCCGGCAATCCAGGACGCCCTATTGTTTCATCTAACAGCCATCCTACTGAACGTATATCCCAGTTCGTTGACTACTACCTTCAACCTTTAGTTCATAAACTACCATCCTTTGTTAAAGATACTAACGATTTCCTTAACAAATTACTTACCATCGGTAATTTACCCGCTAACTCAGTATTAGTTACACTTGATGTTTCATCATTATACACTAATATTCCACATAATGAAGGTATTAATGCCTGTGATCACTTTCTACGTACTTCCCCTCACAATATCATTCCCACCGGCACACTTTGTGACCTCATTCGCATGATTCTCACCATGAACAACTTTTCTTTTAATGATAACCACTACCTTCAAGTCCACGGCACAGCCGGCCATGGGCACTAAAATGGCCCCTTCTTTTGCTAACCTTTTTCTTGGGTATTTCGAGGCCAACGCTTTGGAAAATGCCCCTTTTCAACCCCACACGTGGCTGCGATATATCGATGATATTTTTATGATCTGGACTGAAGGTCTGGATAATTTAAAAATTTTCATCGATTATCTTAACAACGTTCACCCTACCATAAAATTCACCAGTTCACACTCTTTTACTAGCGTATCTTTCCTTGACGTTAATGTCTCATTAACCAACGACGGTCATATCTGTACCGACCTCTATACTAAACCTACAGACAAGCAACAACACTTACTCTATTCTTCTTGCCATCCAATGCATACTAAAAAAGCCATTCCTTTCAGTCTAGCACTCCGTTTACGACGTATTTGTTCTACCGACGAAACGTTTCATACTCGCGCTGCTCAACTTACTACATATCTTCTCAAACGCGGTTACAGCCGTAATTTCATCACTAAACAAATACAACGGCCGCCGACATCCCCCGCAGACTCACTTTACAAACCAAAGACGTCAACAAACCGAAACGTATACCTTTTATAACGACCTTTAATCCATCACTTCCTCACATCTCTAGCATCATCAAAATGCATTACAATTTACTGCTATCTTCTAACCGCTGCAAAAACATTTTTCAGCATTTGCCTGTTGTTGCCTTCAGACGTTGTCCTAATCTCCGTGACTTACTAGTCACAGCTAAACTTTCTTCTAATTCTACTAATTCACACCTACAACTCCCTTCCGGTTGTTTCCGTTGCGGTAAAAATTGCGCTACTTGTCCCTACATTTCAGATGGACTCACAAGCTATACTTTCTCTTCTACAGGTGAAACGCGCCATATTAAATCTAACCTGACCTTTGACACTAAAAACCTCATTTACATGATTCAATGCAACCGCTGTAATTTACAATACATAGGAGAGACTAAACGACGTTTAAAAGACCGATTTAATGAACACCGCCGTACCATAGATAACCCTAACACCAAATCTAAACCTACAGCAGTCGCGGAACATTTCCTCTCCTCTCCTAACCACACTGCTAATGACATGCAATTAATCCCCATTGAGAAAATATTTTCTAACAGAGACTCAATCCGTAAGGCCAGGGAAGCTTTTTTAATTTCAAAAGGCAGAACAATTGATCCTGAAGGTCTTAACATCCGCGAAGAAACATATTAGTTAATTTTTTCTTATAAGTTTATCTTTTTTTAAACCTTTTTTCTAGTATTTTATTTTACACTGTCAATCATTTTAGTTTTACGTGTTTCCGGTATATAACTACATAAACACCCCTTCCAATGTAAATTCTCATTGTACCTGAAGAAGGCTGGTTTGGCCAGCCGAAATATAGTACACAAAACTTAAAACCATTCTACGTTGTATCGGCCCTTGCTTTTATACTCTCTGATAATCTTTTTAAACGACCGATGTGCCCTCTCAACTTTTCCTTGCGATTGGGGGTGATAGGGCACACCTTTAACCACTTTGATGCTTAGCTTCTTACACAGTTCTGCTACCGCTCCTTCAAATTCACGATCTTGGTCATGCTGAATGAGGCGCGGCGCTCCGTGCTCTCTGTAAATACGAAGCAATTCACGCGCCACGTGGGAGCTCTTTTTCGTTTGCAATGGTGCTAACCAGTGGTACCGGCTGAACACGTCGATAATTGACAACATACTTGTATATTTTCCCTTTTTACTTTGTGCGTAATCTTTGCATGTCTACCAAGTCTATTTGATGGCGAATTTGGACAGTTCTGGCACGGACTGGTCAAAGTCTTACTTTGTTTTCAAAGCGAACGTTAAGCCTTTGGTGAATAGATGATTTGGCAAGCACTTTGTGGACATCTCGCTTCCCAACGCCACTATAACTGTTTTTAAGTCTGTGATAGATTTTTTGGCGGACGGTTGATCCTTTAGACGACTTATACAAGTTTTCTCTGTTTCTCCAATACCGTACGAGTGCGGACTTTTGTTTTTTTGTCCTGCTCTTGACAGGGACAGCAAACTCTCCTTTAATCAGCTGTACGAATAAATCATAAGTTTCGGCGTCAAAGGTCGAGATACTGGAAACACCTTGCTGAAAAATAGCGATTGTAACAAACAAAACATTAACCAGGACTAACGCCTTCACGTTTCTGAACTCGCAGCAACGAGACCGTTTGGGCAGAGGACTTCACAGAAATCTGTGTTTGCCTTAGATCGCTGATAACGACTGTCAAAACATTTAAATTGTTTCCGGCCATGACGGCGATGCTAACACCTGTGAGAATTACAATGTCTGTAGTGTAACGAAATCAGATCGCGAAAATTTTTCGTAAAACTTCAATCAGGTCAAATACAAAAGTTAGAAACTTAGCCCACGGCGAAGGATTTTTCTTACATAATTTGAGAGATCGATTAAGCATTGGCGGAAAGGAGTCCGTTGCATTCTGAATTTCTCATAATTTTGACCGTTAATGACAGATAAAAATAAGCAAAACGCAAGTGCATGCTTTATAGAAAAGCTAAATTCCTCAAATTTTGTTCGAAAAATAATTTGCATATTGTCTTAAGTTCCGATTGATGAACTTTTTCATCAACCGTTAGTATTATTGGATTTCGAGCCAAAGACAAATTTCTAGACTTGATTGTACCATTTCGCTGCGTTTCGTTTCCTTTCGCAAAGTACCGTAGGCCCTCCAAATGGCGGAAACCATCCAACAGGTTCGTTTTCACGGCGAGTGTTTATCACTCTGATAAATGTTTCATCTGCAGACGCATTTCCTGAATCTGTGCTCGTCCACCTAACTTCTGGCTTCTGTAGCCTTACACACCTAACAGAAAGTGAAACTAGCTACTGTATCAGGGGCACCCAACGAGTCAAATCAACTAAAAGCTGTAGAAAGGCATTTTTAAGTACTTTATGTTGTTTGAAGTCTTTTTAAAGTGATGTTTTCATTAGCTAGAACAAGTTCATCTGTTCGGATTTCCTAGGTGAAATTTTAATTGCCCGAAAATTTTAGGGAACAAAATCTTCCTTTGAGAAAATGCAAGCTGAAATGAACTTTCCACGAACTTTCTAGGGAACTGTTTTCTTTCCGAAAATGCTAGATGACGTTTTTGACTGCCAAAAACAGCAATTACGACCTTTCCGAAAACATCAGGTGCTATGATTTCTCAATTGCGAATCTTTTAGGCCACGTTTTAGTTAACGAAAATCCGAGTGCACTCTTTAATCGACGCCGAAAGCCAAAGGCGAATTACCCTCCACCGAACAGATATCTACCGAAACTTGTCGTTGGGTGCCCCTGACTGTATTGCGACCAGTATTACATTCGAAAAATTCTTACCCTGTTTAAGGTCAAAACAAAATGTACGATTCGGAGTAATAGTCCTTTAATAGCGAAAGACCGTAATAGCAGGCTGCGAGAAGACATTTCATTGATAACATTTGCTTTATAACGATAAGAGATCTTTATTTTCAGATTGACTCATAAGAGTCATAATACTGATTTCGAGATATCGTACATGTCGTTCGAGAGTTTTTACATTTTGCGTTATTACAATATGCGTTAGAAAAGTTATTACATTTTGCGTCAATGTTATTACATTTTGCGTTAGTATTACATTTTGCGGCGATTATTATTACATTTCGCGTTAATATTACATTTTGTGGCGTAACAAGCCATTCTCCTTCGTGGAACTTTGATGTTCTACCGACAGGTCAAATTTCCACATTGTACTTAAAAGGCCAGAAATTGAAGTAGGAGAAATTTTACGCAGTTTAGGTGTACCTTATAAAACTGTACTTACGCAACTATGCAACTATCAACTACGCAACTATCAATGTTAGTCCCGAAGGGGGATGGGGGGATACGGGATAGGGTGAGGACTTTGATCCGAGACACACATTTTGTGTCAAACCTCCCCACCCTTGGGGTAAAGTTTCAGTTCAAAGTTCCCTATTGTAGGGATTCAGATCCAAGAGGTTGACCTGTTAAACAATACAAACACTCCAGGTTTTAAAATCTCAGTTTTTCCTTTTAACAACGGGAATGAAAGAACACGGAAAGAAACCTATGGTTTATTATAAACAAAAGATTGGGCAAATTTCATTACCTTTCGTTCCTCCATCTTGTTCGTGTCTCACAGGGACTCCTGAGTATTTTCATGATGGCAACTCACTTGTACCCAGGTTCTGCTCTGTCGGTTTTCAAGACGGCAGCATCCCAGCGAACGGTCTTTGATGAATATTTCCTCAGTTTTCAAGTTAGTAGTATAGTGTTTGGGGGTACGAAATCAATTGATCTCGTTTTCCCCAAACACTATTCTGGTCTCGTATTCTGGAATATATAGTTATTTAATTTGATGGAATATATAGTTATATAATTTGATGGAATATATAGTTATTTAATTTGATGGAATATATAGTTATTTAATTTGATGGAATCTATAGTTGTTCAATCTGATGGAATATATAGTTGTTCAATCTGATGGAACCAAGGTCTGCACACTTCATAAAATGCGTGACATTCTCGGAAAACAGGGAATGAGTCATCGCCTATAGCTATTATTTCTCACGTGACGTCATGTGTTAGCTGCATAAAGAAATAATATCTCATATAATATAGATGAGTTGTAATTTAGTAATCCACAATGAATTGAAGAATATGGGGGAGTTGACATGTCCTTTTTGTGATCAGCTATTGGTCAAAGTTGTTAAAAGTGTGAAAGCACCTTGCTGTGATAAACAGAAAATATTTAATGATGATGGTGAAAATGTTTGTCTAAATTGTGGTTCAGTCCACGGCTATGACTATTGTAAGGAGTACGTTGACTTTCATAATAATATGTATAAAATAAAGCGAAAATCTGTATATCACCGGAAGTACCATATTGAAAATGTGATAAATGGTATATGTTGCAAGAATAGATTTCAAATTTCAGTAAAAGATAAGGGTAAAATATTGAAAATATTCGAAGAGATAGACACTATCCTCCCTTCGGTGAATAAGAATCGTAAAAGAATGATAAGCACCAAATTTATGCTTAAGCAAATATTCATAATGCTTGATCTACCATTTGATGAAATAATAGTTACAAGATCAAAGAAGACATTAAAATTTTATGATCAATATTGGGTTGAGATTCTATTGTTGAGATTTGATAAGATTATTCGTATTATCAAGCAGTGAATTTTTCATCATATTTCAGTAGGTACTTATCAATAATTGGACTATTATCAGTCACATAATCATCGATATTCTTCATTGAGATTTGTATACTTGAAGCATCAAAATCACCACTTCTCAACTTGTCTTTTATTGAATTGAGTAGATGTTGATAGCTTTGATAAGCATATGTGCAATTTTGGATTTTCAAATCTAGGTTTTTATGCTTCATCCACCCTTGTATCAAAAGTGATGCTGTACTGATGGCTACCAAACTAACACCACCGGTTGCCACGCTTGCAGCAAGACCACCTGTTGCAAATATAATAGACGCTGAATTACCAGCTAATTTCCATTTTTTGAACCGTTTAACCGCCTGTTTATGAGCCCAACACTTCCTGTGATATGTTCGGTAATAGGATTTTAATTCATTTACCTGATCTTCTGTTAATTCATCTGAAATATGATTCCAGTTGAATATGCTTTTTCGCTCTTTCATATATATCATTTATACAATAATTCTATTAAAAATACAATACAGTATTCCTGACATCTGGCCGCATAATGGAGATCTTTTTCTTCGCTTTGTTGTGAGGTGCTTAGATATGGCATAACTATATCCACGGCCCAATGAATAATCATTGTAAAATCTTCCATATGCATCATGGAGGATAGCATGAGTCTGTAATACATCAATCCAACCAAGAGTATGTTCTAAGAAGTTTGATAAACAACCGCTTCCGGGACCAATAAGGCCTATGTCTGTGTGAGATTTTATGATATCATCTATAGTAATATATCCTTTGAAATGCTTGTGGTATAAAAATTTGTATGCAAGACAGGATTTTAATATAGAATCATCTAAATTGGGGTAGTCTTTTTTGTAAATCTTGAAAACATAAGATACATATCTCAATAAGTCTTTCATATATCAGTTGTTTAGACAAAAATTTAAAGATCAAAATAATCTTCAATGAAACGATACATATTTCTCAGTTCTTGGTTAGTTAGTGATTTCTGCCAAACAGCAAAAGCATAAAGATCCATTTCACAAAAATTAATTGCAGAACCATCTGTATGAACTTGACAACCAATAAACATTTCTTGTGCACTACCAGTCAATGTTGCTGAAATTGATCCTGTTCCAACTGGTGTCATTGATGAAATACCTCTGAAAAATTCCATATTATGACCATCAACTCGAACAGTAAAAACTTCAATATTTCCCGTCAGATTAGCCAAAGAAGAAACAGCAAGTCTTCCATTTAATGTAGAACCGAAATCAATATAACATGCTCCATTAATCCAAGGCAGATGAACACCAAATCTAACAGCACCCTTACCCCATTGAAATTGTGATTGATATTTTGTTTGTTTTGTGTTTGCAATGATTATAACAGTACAAGTATTTCCACTCCGTCCAGCAACTTTAGAAACATCAAATGAACTGTTCTCCAAGTAGTCATCACTGCCATCAAAACGTATGAAAAACTTTTTCTTGACTGAATCTCTCAGTAACAATGGTTTTTTCGAATTAGAAGTTTGTGTAAAAGTGACATTATTAACAGGATCCAGCCAACTAGAAACTCTATCATCAGCATCAGTTGTCACTACAGACAGAGATGGTATCAAAGCAATTGAAATTCCATCAGGAACAGGTATACCAGGCAGTGAATTTGAAATAACAAAGGTTGCTCTATCTAACTTCAAATCTAGTTGTTTTTTTGTTACACAATCATCATCTGATGTTCCTTCATCAACATTAGTTATTTTATTTCCTCCAATATCAAAATGCCCATCTTGTGTTAATGTAAATCCATCACCTTGTGGACCCTGTGGGCCTATATCACCTTTATTGTCTTGATTAAGTGAATGATTGAATACACCCATTATAATATTAATTTAGATTAATTCATGACCACTTCAAGTGTGAATGCTGTATCAAATGCTCCACTATTAGGATGTGAATAATCAATGATTAAATAGCCTCTCGATAATGATTCGTTGATGTTGACCGTTGTGATGTTTCTACTTAAAGAAGATTGTCTGTGTTCATAAATAGTTGCTGGTAATGGCAAAGGCCCACCACCTTCAGCTTTTGTCTTGAAATAAAATATTCCGGGTTTTGTTCCTTGTATGATATACATTTTCTTAATATAAAAGTTATTGTTATGAATGACTAAAAAATCAGAGCCATTTATCAATACAGGCTTTAAAGCATTCTTATTATGTCCTTGTTTGGCTTTGACAGAGCAATTTAAATATTGTATTTGACCGATTATATTATTCCCATTCAAATTTAGATCACCTCCTAATTTTGGCTGATAGAGAGCAAATCCACCCAAATCGAATGCCGTTTCCATAATTACACCTGTAACGCTTGAACGAAATAGATTCAAACTATTATTATGAATTCTGTACCCATTCAGATTTAAATCACCACCAAGTTTAGCCTCTTTTATTAAATAGCTGTTCATATTAATATTATTCAGCATTGTCAATTCGCCATTGTCTCCACCAAACAACCAATTATCATTTTCTTTCACATCAAAACCATTCAAATCTAAATCAGTTTGTAATTGTATTGTTTCATTCACGATTTTATAAGCTTCTGCGAAGTCGTAAACACTTGATGGAACGTCTACAGCTTCAAAATCAATACCATATGCAACACAATGAACTTTGTACTTATTTGGATAAGTTGGGTTAGCATTAATATGAATCGTACAATATAAATATTCAGGTGGTGAACTTACTGAAGGTTTTTCAATCCATAATAAATATCTCGAATGATCTTCATTTCTGTTATCAAATTTTCTCCCTACAGTTTTATGAATTGTAATTCCACCAGTTGCACTGAGTGTTACACTACTAAGACTCATTCCTTCATAATCAGGAAATAGCCATTCAAGAATGAAAGTGTATTTTCCATCTTTTATTGTGTACATATTAAATCCAATTCTAGCTCTGTAAATATGATTAGCTTCTTTATTCAAGTCTATATCAATGACCTTTTTTGAAATCAAATGTGGTGAACGAGGTAAATTGACATATCCATTAACTTTCAAGCCATATTCAGTACTGACTTCATCGATATCATTCATCAAATATTTGAAAGCATTCTTTGGATGAGAAGCAGATGAAATATGACTTTTTTCTAATTGATCTAAATTTACGGCATCGGTTTTATTTGTTCCTTCTTTTAAGTCAATGATTTTATGCCCTCCAAGTTTCATATCTGCTGCCATCGCATTTGTTCCATTCAATAATAAAGTGTTCGATCTAATAGCTATTCCAGCTTGATTTAAAACTCTAAAGTTCACTGCATCAGTTTCATTCACCACGTCCGCTAAATTCGTCACTCTATTTCCACCCATATTCAAATTACCATACATTGCATCTGTACCTTCTCTTCGAAGAAAATATTCGTCAGTATAAAGTTTTGTCACCGCATCGTCTGGGTGGACAGGTGGAGCAAGATCTGTAATGGCATTGTTGTTCATATTCAGATTTTGTTGTGCAATCGTATCGAGTTTGGTTTGCAACCTCTGGTCCACATAACTTTTGTTTACAGCATCTTGTGGGTTTGAGGGGTTATCCTGCAGGTTGAGGATTTTGTTTAATTTCATGTCAACATTACTACCAAACGCAACATGACCGTTTTCAATTTCATAAGCTGGGTCGTGCACAAAGTAAGACAAATTAGTGTGATAGCCATAGGTCCCATAAACAATGATATGTGTTTTGGTGTTAGACGCAGGAGCTGTGCTTGAAAGTTCCACCTCAATCGCCGCTTGACCACCACTGGTTTTTTCGATTCGGAAAAGTTTTTTCATGTAACCATCAACGTGTGGTGTTTTGAGAAAAGGTTTTTGAAACGGCTGTCCCGCATCTCGTATATTTACAGTTGGAAGGAACATTTCAACTGTTGCACTTCTTGGATCAGATGGTGAGTAAAACTCAACAACAAAAGTGTACTGACTGTTTCTCAAAGATGTCACATTAAAACGAATTTTGGATGTAAAGTTGCCTCTTCGTTTGATGAAAAAAGACAGTGATGACTTGTTTATGTGATAAGGTGATCTGTCAAAATTCTCAATTTGAAGGTTTTCCACACCACTGACTGCAGAAGACTTGGATATGTCTTTTAACAGAAAAGCGAATGGGTTGCGTTGAGCTCCTGATGCTGAAAAAACAAGGTCATCAACATACTTTTTGTTGGCAGAATCTTTATCAGAGTTTGGAGATCCAACATTTATTTTATTGTCACCCATGACAAGATCACCGGTCATTGCAACACTTCCATCTTTTTTAAGAAATGGTGAAACATCAATGCCAGTAATTCCAGCAATTTCAGTATCAACATACCCCTTTGTAGCTGTATCATTGTTTGCTGTTGGCGCTGCTACATCAGTCAATTTGTTACCTCCAAGATTCAAATCAGAAGTCATTGCAACGCTTCCATCTTTTTTCACAAAGTTCGAATTAACATATGCTATATTCGCTTTATTATTCGTCAGATATATGGCAGCATCATCAACGTATTTTTTATTTGCACAGTCTTGTTGTAATATAGGGTATGCAACATTGACTATTCTACGAAAACTCATTTTAAGCTCACGATCAAATACAATTCTTCCTTCTTCTATTTCAAAAGCTGGGTCGTGAATATGTGATAAAATGATATTAGAAAATCCATAAACACCATAAACTATGACATGATGTTTGGCATTATTTTGTAAATATGGTGAAATCAACAATAATTCCATTGATGTCTGACCAACTCTCGTTTTTTCAAGGAAGAATATTCTCTTGAGATAACCATCAACAAGATGAGTCTTTGGAAATGCTCTTTTTATTGAATCCTTTCTTTCAATTAAATTAGATGACAGATTGTCGTCATCGACTGTTGCATTGTTTGGGCTACCATCAGTATAAAACTCAACAACTAAAGTGTACTTTGAAACTTCCAATTGTGTCAGATCAAAACGAAGAACAGTTGTAAGACCAGCAGAAGGAATGACAAAAGACAAGGCTTTTTTATTTATTGAGTAAGGGCTTTTATTAAAAATTTCCAATTGCAGATTATTCGAATTTCTAAGAATAGTTGTTTTTGATATATCTTCAAGAAGAAATTTAAATGGATTAACACGTGTTCCTTCAATTGATAAAACAGCATCATTAACATATCCCAAGTTAGTAGAATCATAATGATTTACTGGATCATCAATATTTGTCAAACGTTTATTTTCAATGTCATAATTACCATCTTGTGTTAATTTGAATCCATCACCTTTGGGACCAACAGCTCCAGTAGCTCCTTGTGGACCAATTGCACCTGTATTACCTTTTGGACCTCTATCACCTTTTTCACCTTTGGGACCAATTGGACCTGCAGGGCCTCTTTCACCAGTTCCAGTTTCTGTTTTATCTTGATTTATTTGAGCATTAAAAACTCCCATTATACAATATTGTTAGATTAATCTTCTTCATCACTACTGCTGTCATCATCATGTTCAAAGAATTCAGGTGGTTTGGTTTCATAGATGACAGGTAGTCTCTTATTGTTTTTCAATACTTTTTGTGTCCTCCTGTATACTTCCATTTTGATTTTTTCAGCGATTTCAAATGGTGTTTCAACATCAGCGTCAGGTTTGATCAATTTTTCGATTCTTTCTGTTCTGGGATTCTCGAGTTTTTCTGGATTTTGAAAATTGTTGATTGCCATATAATATTAGATTAGATTAAACAGCACCATAAAAATTTCTCTTGATTGTCTTCATCGGCTTGTCGACATAACAGAAGGAATATGGTTTCTTGGTGGCTTCAATGTATTTCTTCTTGTCTATTCCAAGTTCTTGTGCAATCAAGTTCCTTTCTCTTGAGGATGGGAAATCATAAAGGCAGAAGTGACTGCAATTGAGTCTGATTGATTTGGGCATCCATAGAATGACTGTGTGAGATATATGACTGAACAGTTCTTGTGTCTCCCCTGAATGAAATAGCTGATTATTTGATCTTGTTTCTTGTCAGTCACGAAATCATCAAAAACAACCAATCGCTGCAAATTTGTGTCTTTTATTTGTTCAACTGGCAATATCTCTTCTTGACTGCAAACCAAGGCAGGATATCCAATGTGACTGCTTATTTCATCCATTACTTTCCGAAGATATTTGTACTTGTCTTGATCCAAATTTTTTGCATAAAGATGTATCTGATCATAATAAACCAATGGTTCCATAATCAGATGCATGAACAATGTTGTCTTTCCAGATCCAGAATTACCAGCCAGCAGCATCCTGAAAGTGTCTTTTGGCATATACGGATACAACTGTCTGAATGAATTCTTTAAACCCTGAATATCATAATTAGGGATTTCCATATGTAAATAGTTTAGATTAGTCTAACACAATTGTATATGGATATAGAACGAATGAAAAGGCTTCTTAAAAGTGGAATTGAAGCCGGAAATAAAACTAGAGAAGTTCGTGATGTTATCAAGACTTATGAATACAGAAAACAGGATGCTTATGATACAACATCAGAATTACTGAAACCCTCTATTGATGTCCAGAAGAGTGTGAAAGAAAGTGTCGACAAAAACAGGATGAAGTTATTAAACAGTTGAAAAAGAATCAAAAAGCCTTGACATCTGGTTTCGAAGATCTTATGCTGATGAACACGTTACCTGAATCAGTACCAATGAAAACAACATTACCAATTGATTACAAACCTAAAATGATGACTGAAACAGAAGCACCATATAAGTCGAATCTTGATAAAGGTTTTTCACTTGAGGATGTTAAGGTATTACAGGAATATAATTTGCCTCCTCCATCACAGATATTTAAATCATATATGGATGGTGAAATCGACATCGACAAGTATGATAAAATGATTGGTAAATTAACCCAAGATGTTGCGAGAGAAAAAGCTCATCTATCACAAACCAAAACGAAGAGGGATAAAAATAAAGAAAAGATATATGAATTGACTCAAAGGATCAAACTAATGCAAAAGTACCGAAAAAGAATTGGCGCCGTTGAGGAAGGTGCACAAACTATTGGTTCAGGCATGGGAAGGAGAAGAGGTGCAATGGGTTCAAGGGATGCATTTTTGGGTGACATGCTTTCAAGACTACAGTTGCTTGGTGGATCTATTTCAGCCGGCAACAACAGCAAAAATGTTCAAAATGAATTCACAAATATATTGCATACATTGAACAGACTGGGAATCCTGAAAACCGGTGAGTTGAATAAAATAATGATGAAATATCTAATGTAAAAGTATATGACAGAAATTTCATTACGATTCAACAGTAAAAACAGAGACAAAATTGGTGTCAGCAAGAGTCATGATTTTGAAAAAAGATTCAATACACCTCTTAAATTAACGAATGATTTGAAATATGAAATGGCTGTGAATGTTATCAATATGACATACAGTTGGTACAATATCAGAGATATTTTTGGGAATAATCAAATTAAATACAGCTATGACAAAGGTGTAAACTGGGAAACAATAACATTCGTTAACGGGATGTATTCATACGACGATATCAATAGTTACATTCATGAGTATATGAGAAAAAATAGCCATGTACTGAATCCATCTGAAACAGACAAATCAAAATTCAAGTATGGTATTAATATAACTTTCGTTTTATCAACATACCGCATTTTGATTGAACTCAATGAAAATTATCGTGTGGATCTCAGAAATAATGATTTCAGAAAACTTATCGGTTTCGATTCAAAATTAGTTTCAGCCAGAGAATATGGAACAAATCTACCTGACATTACAAGAGGAGTAGATGAAATTTATATCAATTGTGATATGGTGATAGATAGCATTGTTGATGGAAATAGCACAAATACAATCGCAGTTATACCAGTCACAAATCTCGTTAGAAGTTTACCTTTCACTTACAAACCTCGTTTTCTTTCATGGAATCCTGTCTCAACACATAATATCAGCTCAATACGCTTTTATGTCACAGACTCTTCTGGAGCTCCAGTCGATTTGAATGGGATAGATTGGTATATTGAGTTATTCTTGAGAGGTGTGGAATTATAAAACCTAATAGTATATGAAACGGTTTGAGTTTAAAAAATATGAACAACATGGTGAAGGTATTGTGACTGATATGATCAAAACAGCTGGAAAAAAAGCAGCCACAACAATTAGTGAACATGTAGGTAAAAAAGCCGGTGACAAAATCATAGAACTTTTAAGCAAGAAAAAGAGAAAGAGTGGAACTGAGAGTGTGAGCCAGACTGGTGGTTTAATCAAAAGAAAGAGAGGTCGACCACGTAAAATAAAATAACTTTTATCTAACACAATAATATATGTCAAACTATCGTGACTCAAAATATATCGAAAGATATGAAGATGTAGTGTTCGAACTAGAGACAGCACTTAATACTGTAGTAGCAAACAATGCTCATCAGAAGAAAACAGGTTACCGTTTCATTGTTGATAACAGTGGAGAGACTACACCATTTGACTGGTATAATGCCCGTTTTAATGTCGATTTCATTGTAAAGAAGCTTGCAGATGGAGCTGACATTGCTGCAGGAGATCGAAATGGTATTGTTAATTCAGTTCACGCTCTTATAAACACTCTTAATGTAAAAATGAATGGTCTTGATGTTTATGAGTGCCGAGATGCCAACCAAGCCACAAATATTAAGTCATTGCTTGAGTATTCACAGGGTTATGCTGTAAGTCAGGGAACCAATGAGTTCTTCTATCTTGACGACAAAAGACAAGCTGATGATAGAGTTGCCCAGGTGGCTACTTATAACAAAGGTTTCGCAGCTCGCAAAGCACTGTTGAATGGTGCAGCCGGTAAAGTAAATGCAGAGCTTGCATTGAACAGATACGGTTTTTTCAAGAGCTTTTGGGATGAACTTATGCCTAACTCAAAAATAGAGTTGAACCTGACACTTGAGAGTGATGCCAATTTGATTTGGCAAGCTACTGATGAATGTCGTGTGGTACTAACTAAATTCCAGCTAATTGTTCCTCGCATTGTTTTCAATTCTGCGGGAAAGTCCTTATACATGAGCAAGTATCTTGACAACAGAAAGTGGACTTACATGAGAGAATTGATTGAGAGAGGCAATTCAACAAGACAACAGACTGCCAATTTCCGTATTTCCACAGCAATAAACAAACCCAGGCATGTCTTTGTATTCATCATCAATGATGCCAATGATGCATCTCAGACAGCCAATAAATTTCTCTATAACACATTCTCAGTTGCAAATAACCGAACTTTGACTGATTGTTATCTTGAGGTTGGCAATGGAAATGATTATCCAGAGCTTCGTTATAAACCATCAACAGAACCAACAAGAGTATTTAGAGATGTTTTGAAATATGTTCAAGCTGTAAACGATTTCAGTGAAAGTACCCTTCTCAACAGGGACAACTTCGGTACAATATTCCCTTTTGTTTATTTCGATCTGACAAAACAGAAACAGGATATCAAAGATGGAATGACAAAACTGACTTTCAAATACACTTTGAGTGCTGCAACAAATGCTGATTACAGTGTGTATGCACTGGTCCTCTATGAGCAGGATATTGAGATGAGAAAGACTGATGGAAAATTAATTCTGAGATCAATGTAAATTAAATAATTAATTGGAAATAATTAATTGAATTAAATAAATTAAATAATTAAATGATTGTTTGTATTAAATACAATTTAGTATAAACATATATTATATGACTACTTATCATCCTCATGGAGTGAAACTTTCACAGGGTCAGAAACAAAAGCTAGCAAAAGCTTATGCAACAAATTCGCCTGTAACAATCAGGTTGACACATAGTGAATTGTCTGGGCATGATCAACTAATGTTGACTAAGACACAAATCAACAAACTGATGAAATCAAGAAGATCAGGAAAAGGTTCAGACATCAAAATATCAAAATCACAAATCAGAAAAGCTGTTGTAGAAGGAGGTTCTCTTTGGTCCAGTCTTTTTTCACTTGGAACAAGACTATTGCCTTATGCAGGTAAAGCAGTAGCTAAAGCGGCTCCAGCATTGGCTACAGGTGCTCTTTCTTCATTAGCAAGTCTCGGCATTGATAAACTATTTGGAAAGAAACAAAAAGGAGGATTCATTATTCCCAATAAAAACTTGCCCCAACTATTGAATTTTAGAAATTTATTGAATGTGAGAGAAATGGCTGATCTTGTAAATGCGATGCAGTCTGGTGGACAACTTGCTATCAAACCAACAAAAACTCAGACTGGAAAGGGTATTGGAACAATACTGGCGAGTATCGGTATCCATTAGCCATTGATGCAGTCAAGGGGTTATTTGGAAAAGGTTTGCATGTTGAAAGCAGCCGTCCAAGACGGTCAATACCTGTTCATGTTCCAGATGACATTGTACCCAGAAAGAAAGGTGGGAAACATGCTATGATTCCATGGCAATCCCCTCTTGTTTTTGGTACATGGGATAACCCAATCGGTTATGGAATGAAAAAAAAAAGAAAAGGAAAAGGACTTCTACTGGGCAAAAACAGTCCATTCAATTCAATCCCCATACTAGGAACCATTTTGTAAACAAACCCTTATCCAACTTTGATTTAATCAATTGGGTTAAACAACTTGGAATAAAACATTTCAGAGGAGTATTTTCAAGAGACAATCTGCCGAGACAAATCAAAAAACAATGAATGTGGGATAGTCAATCTTGATTCCAAAATTGGACCAGGTACTCATTGGGTATGTTATCGAATTGGTGATAGATACTGTGAATACTTTGACTCATTTGGTTTAATGATGCCAACAGAAGTACAGAAATACATGGCTACAAGTGGAAAACAACTTGAATACTCTGGAGATGAGATACAAGAAAGAGATTCAGTCTTATGTGGATATTGGTGTTTGTACTATCTTCTCGAGAGACAAAATGGGAGATCCATTCTTAATACAATACATAATGCTGAATTTGATCCAACAGACACAAGAGTCAATCATAGGTTTATCATAAATTATTTCAAGAATATCTAACTGAATTATATGGAAACAATTATTGTGCAAGTTGTTGGAACACCTGTTGTAGTTCGTAATGACAAGATAATGATAGTACTCAAGAACCAATTCGGCGAAGATGTTATAATAATATGTGAAGTGAAACAAGTTTTTAAAGAAAATATCTAACTTATATGTATAATGGTGAAATCATATTGTGTTAAACAGAAGAAAGTCACTGAATGTGTACCAGGAAGTGAAAGATATCAAAAGACAAAAAATGGTCGAACTGTGATGAAATGTACTTGTGCTGAATGTGGAATCACAAAGACTAAATTTGTCAGAAATCGGGAAACTGAATAGCCCGTCTGAAGGGGCGGGCATACTAGATTCAGCCGCAGATATGGCGCTAACAGGATTTTTGGAACATGGAGTCCCTTATTTAGCGAAGAAGGGTGTTGAAATGGGTAGATATTATGCATCAGAAGCAATGAGAAATCCAAAGCTGCAAAAGAAATTAATTGACAAAGGACTTTCCCTCGCAAAGCCTGCAATCACAAAGGTTGGGTCAGAAGCTTTGAAACAACTCTCAACAAAAGTGAGACCAAATATTCGTTACAAAACAGATATCAAAGGATTAGATTATGGCGGTGCTATTGACATTCATAAGGTTATTGGCAAGCTTCCTAAACCAAAAAGTGGATGGACACCCGGAAAGTATAAATACATGGGACCTTATAATCCCCTCGATAAACAGTTAGAGTATGATAAAAACACAGGTGAGGTCACAAAATGGAATGTCAACCTTACAATAAAGTAGATGAAATAGCAGCTTATCATGATATTTGTTATGATATGGGAAAAAATAAAGGCGATTGTGATAGAACAATGGTCGAGTCACTAGATCAAATACCATATGGTGAGATGCCAAAATGGGGTCAAACAGCTAGATTCTTAATTGACAAAAAACAGAAACTTGGTCTCGGTGTTTCAAAAAACGGAAAAAGCCGTCGAGTGAAGAAAACTGGCAAGAAAAACTAGCTGATGAATTACATGCACCCATAAAACGAAATTTCACTCGGCGGCGTGTGATTGTAAATAAAATTGATGAAATATGGGCAAGTGATCTAGTTGAAATGCAACAGTTCAGTAAATGGAATAAAGGTTATCGATATCTTCTTATGGTTATTGATGTCTTCAGCAAATATGGTTGGATTGTCCCATTGAAGGATAAGAAAGGTGAATCTGTCACTGAAGCATTCAAAACAATATTCAAGGAAGGCAGAAAACCACAGTATTTATGGGTCGACAAGGGAAAAGAGTTTTACAACAAACACTTGAAGGACTTGCTAGAGAAACATAGTGTACAGATGTACTCAACTGAGAATGAAGAGAAGTCATCAGTAGTTGAAAGATGGAATAGGACAATTAAATCCAAAATGTGGAAGCAGTTCACTGTTCAAGGTAATACACAGTATTTAGACATGTTACCAAAATTAGTGAAACAGTATAATAATACCAAACATTCAAGCACAAAGATGACACCCGTTGAAGCATCTGATAAGAGGAATGAAGGAACTGTTTACTTCAATTTGTATGGTGATATGAAAACATTAAAACAGAAACCGAAATTCAAAATAGGTGATAAGGTTCGAATATCTAAGTATAAACGGAATGTGTTCGACAAGGGCTATACACCAAATTGGACTGAAGAAGTGTTTACAGTTGATAAGATCCAATACACTAATCCAATCACTTACAAAATAAAGGATCTGAAAGGTGAAGATATTGAAGGGAGTTTTTATGAAGCTGAATTATTGAAAGCCAGACAGGATGTATTCCGTATTGATAAAGTCATTCGCAGAGATTACAAGAAGAAACAAGCTTTGGTGAAGTGGAAGGGTTACAGTGACGAATTTAACAGTTGGATACCGTTCAAGGATTTAAAAGACATATTATAAAGAGAAAATTATCTAACATATATGTGAGTAGACCCTACAGTAGTACATACTGTCATTTGCTATTATGTAGCCAAGAATATTATTATTCCTGACTATATTTAAACACAGGTCGAAAATGAATTAAAAAAATAAATTACTATAATATACAAATGCAAAAATATTCCTACAATAATAAAGAATTGGATGTATCAATAGATTGTTATCTTGATGACAACAATGAGATTTGGTTCAGAGGTAGAGACATAGCTTCTATTCTTGACTATAAAAATCCACAAAAAGCAATCAAGGATCATGTTTTATCTGATGATAGAATCTTAAGAGACCACAAAATCAGCATAAATTCACGATGTAACAAAATGGTCCCTCGTGATGAGGCCACTGATTCACGATGTAACAAAACGTTACCTCGTGCTGAGGCCACTGATTCACGATGTAACGAAACGTTACCTCGTGCTGAGACCATTGAAAAAACTTTCAAATGTTTTTTTATAAATGAATCAGGACTTTATTCACTAATACTGTCCTCTAAAAAACAGGAAGCAGTAAAATTCAAACATTGGGTTACATCGAAAGTATTACCATCAATCAGGAAACAGGGATATTACAAACAGTTCAATGACAGAAGCAATAATATGCTGATGATTGAAAGTGAAGATGATCTGCACTACAAGATTGTGTCATTCATCAGAAAGAAATATGAAGACGCATTAATGGTGGCGGGATTAGGTGAAAATCAAATAAGCCCGAACATGAGAATCAGAAGTTATAAGAAAGGATATATGGCTGGACAATGTGATTTAATGCTAATGAATCCCACAAGAAAATACAATGCTCTTTGTCTTGAATTTAAAAGCCCAACAGGTGTGTATAAAGTGTCAGACAAACAGTCTGATATGAAGCTAATGTATGAGAAAAACAAATGCAAATACCTCATGAGCAATAGTTTTGAAGACTTGATTCATGAAATAACTAAACACTTAGAAGAAAGCAAATTATACTTATCAAGAAGGAAAGATTTAAAAGAAAATTAAATTGATATAAAAATAAAATATATAGATTATATATGGAGAATCAAAATGTCAAGAGAGGTCGGGGAAGGCCTAGAGTTCTCAGTGATGAGGAAAGAAAAAAACACAAGACTACCTATATGCTAAATAAAGAATGGTTCTGTAACATATGTAAGACAGGACGTAACTACACAATGGCAGGAAAATCTTGTCATATTAAAACAAAAAAAAACATCAAAAAATATTCTTCAATAATTACAATTCAAAAGGATCCAGTAATTGGATCAATTGAATTCTCAACCATATTTAAACGCAGACGGAAATGTTTTAAAGAAATAATAACTATAGATATATTATAAATGGAAAAAATTATCGAAACTAGTAGTAATATGGACAAGAAAAGTCTCAAAAAATTGAGCAAATCCAAGCTAATCGAATTGCTGTTGAAGCAGCAGAAAAAGCCTAAAGTTATTATAGTTGATGACACAAAACCTGTACCTAAACCAAGAACAAGACCAATTCCCGCCCCAAGGACGAAAAGACCAACTGTGAAAGAATTGGTTGATTATTTTGAGAGGAAAAGATTACCAGCACCACCAAAAGAATGGTTGGAAGAAATAGAACAATTGAAAAAGAGACCGATCCCAGCCCCAGAACCAAACAGGTGATTCAGAGACCAACACCTACACCCAGGACTAAGATAGGCAAACAGAGAAAGCTCTGAAGGGCTTCACAAAATCTTTTGAAATCGGTATAAAAAATAACAAAGACCCGCTTGCGCAACTGCAAAACACAAGAAAGGCTGTTGCATATAATATTATAAAATTGTTGAATGAAATTAAAGGTCTCAAATTTGTTGAAACACTCAAGGTAATATTTGCAAAAATGACTGACGGAGAAATAGAATACAAAACAGCATATTTCAACAGTGCAGCTCAAACAATTGTGAATAATCTGGAAGTAACTGAATCACTACAGTTGTCAAAAGACCAAATAATGAATAAGATTGCAGTTTGGGTATCTGAAGGTTCAGGTTGGACTGTTGATTCAGTTGATAGTCATTATCTTAATGTTGTGAAATATGCGCCAATGAAGGGCTCCTCATACATTAAACTACCGAATGAACTCAGAAACAGTGCAAAGGGTTTGATTAACTTGAAAAATGAGGATAATGAATGCTTCCGATGGTGTCACATCAGACACCTGAACCCACAAGAGAAATACCCACAGAGGATTAAAAAAGTTGACAAAAAATACATTGAAAAATTGGATTATACAGGGATTGAATTCCCAGTTGCAACCAAGCATTACAACAAGATAGAGAAACAAAATGAGATCAACATCAATGTTTTTGGTTATGAGAATAGACAGCCATATCCAATATATGTATCAAAAGAGAAATATGCAGACTGCTTGAATCTGCTTCTAATAACTGAAAATGAAAACAAGCATTATGTGCTGATCAAAGATTTCAATAAGTTTATGTACAATCAAACAAAGCACAAAGAAAGAAAACATTTTTGTATGCACTGTCTTCAATGCTTCAGCTCTGAAAGGGTGTTGAATGATCACAAGGACAACTGCATGCAAGTAAATGGCACACAGGCAATAAAAATGCCAAACAAAGATAACAACATAGTGAAATTCAACAACTTTCATAAACAACAGCGGGTACCATTTGTTATATATGCTGACTTTGAGGCCATCACTGAAAAAATACACGGTTGTCAACCCAACAATGATAAATCATACACTGAAGCCTATCAGAAGCATACTGACTGTGGCCACGGCTATAAAGTAGTTTGTTGTTATGATGATAAATACAGCAAACCAGCAGTAATATACAGGGGTGAAAAGGCTGTGTACAAATTCATGAAAGCTATGCTTGAGGAGGTCAAATATTGCAAGAATGTTGTGAAAAAAAATTTTAACAAACCATTGAAAATGACTAAAGATGATGAAGAGAAATTCCGAAAAGCCAAAGTTTGTCACATCTGTGATAAGAAATATACTGAAAAGGATATTAGAGTCCGAGATCATTGTCACATCACTGGTAAATACAGAGGTTCTGCTCACCAAGATTGTAATCTGAAACTCACAGTGAACCCAGAAGAAATAAAAATACCAGTCATATTTCACAATCTAAGAGGCTATGATAGTCATTTTATTATGCAGGAGATTGGAGCTATTGTTAAGAAGCACACTTACAAAAACAAGAAAGGTGAAGACTGTCAAATGAATATCAATGCTATCCCAAATAACATGGAGAAGTATATGGCTTTCATGCTTGGTAACCACTTGACCTTCATTGATAGTTTCCAGTTCATGAGCTCCAGTTTGGAAAAACTTGTAGGCAATCTACCTAGAGAAGCCTTAAAATACACCTCACAAGAGTTTAAGGGAAAGGATCTTAATCTGATGACACAGAAAGGTGTTTATCCTTACGACTACATGGACAGTTTCGATCAATTCAATCAGAAGCTGCCATCAAAAGATGAATTCTATAGCATACTGAGTGATACGCATATATCAGATGAAGACTATACACATGCTCAGACAGTGTGGGAAACATTCTCTTTGAAAAACATGGGTGATTATCATGACCTGTACCTTAAAACAGATGTACTCCTACTGGCTGATGTATTTGAAAACTTCAGAAAAACATGCCTTGAGTACTATAAACTGGACCCGTGTCACTATTTCACATCTCCCGGTTTATCTTGGGACGCCATGCTAAAAATGACTGACATAAAATTAGAATTGATGACAGACATTGATATGTTCCAGTTCATTGAAAAGGGTATGCGTGGAGGAATCAGCTATATAGCCAACCGTTACGGTAAAGCAAATAATAAATACATGAAAGAGTATGACGAGAAGGCGCCCTCGACGTACATCGTGTATCTTGATGCTAATAATTTGTATGGTTGGGCTATGAGTCAATATTTACCAACCGGTGGTTTCAAATGGTTGACACAAAAACAGATCAATAATTTAGACCTGGCTGTCTATAAAGAAGACAGCAACAAAGGTTTGATTCTTGAAGTTGATTTAGAATACCCCCCAGAGTTACATGATCTTCACAATGACTATCCACTGGCACCGGAAAAGGTCAAAGTGACTGGGGACATGCTATCAGATTATTGTAAAAACATAGCGAAGAAATATAAAATATCAACTGGTCTGGTACATAAACTGATACCAACATTAAGCAACAAAGAAAAATACGTGCTCCATTACAGGAACCTCCAATTATATACTGATCTCGGTTTGAAAATAACTAAAATCCATCGAGTGTTAGAATTCAATCAGTCCGCGTGGCTTAGGCAATATATTGATTTCAATACTGAAAAACGTAAGAATGCTAAAAATGCTTTTGAGAAAGACTTTTTCAAGCTGATGAATAACAGTGTATTTGGCAAAACGATGGAAAACCTTAGAAAGCGAGTAGACGTCAGATTGGTGACTGATGAGGAGAAGCTATTGAAATTAGCTAGTAAACCCACTTATGTTAGCAGTAAAATCTTCAATGAAAATCTAGTAGCTGTTCATAAGATAAAAGAAACACTTACTTTAAACCGGCCAGCATACGTGGGGATGTGTATTCTAGACCTTAGCAAGACACTGATGTACGATTTCCATTACAACTACATCAAAGAGAAATATGGAGATGAAGCAAAATTATTATTCACAGACACAGACTCACTGACATATGAAATTGGAACCCATGACATCTATAGAAATTTCTGGAAGGATAAAAATAAATTTGATAACAGTGACTATCCTGAAAGCTCGCCATTCTCCGATAAGACCAATAAAAAAGTAATTGGTAAGATGAAAGATGAGACTGCTGGAGTCCCAATATGTGAATTCGTAGGACTGAGATCGAAGATGTATAGCTATATTAAAGATGATCAGAAAGGAGGGAAGAAAGCAAAAGGTATTAGTAAGAATATTATTAAGAATAACATCAAACATGAAAATTATAAAGAGACACTATTTGATAATAAACAGATGCATCATAGAATGAAAACAATTAGAAGTCAGAACCATCAACTTGGAAGTTATGAGATAAATAAAGTATCACTCAGCTGCTTTGACGACAAGCGGTATATTCATGATAATGGCGTGACAAGCTTTGCTTATGGACATTATGAAATCTAGCTGTTGACGTCACGCCATATGATTTTTGTGAGTTTTAAAATACTGCCCTCTTTGGGGGGTTTCCCTTTCGAATGAGTCATCAAACTACGTCAGATTTTTCGCTTTTTACACATGCGTATTATTTTTTATCTTTGTAAATTTCATTTAGGTACCACAAGCATAAAAATGAAAATACAAACGAAAATATAAGGGTTGTTTCACACAGATAAAGAGTGGCTTGTATGCAGAGTATCTAACGATTGGAAAAAGCGGGGGCCTTTCGTTAGCGAAATGTATACAAGCCACCCCGTGGAATAATGAAAAACCCCCGCCGTTATTCCATGGGTTGAAAAAATAAAAAAATAATAAAAAATGAAAAATAAAAAATTGAAAAATAAAAAAAATGAAAAATAAAAAATCACCCTTAGATGGTGTCGGATTGTTGGGTAGAGCTATAGTGGAAGCTTAGGCTTTGACGGAAGTGCCGGTTCAATCTCAAGCCGGAGGGTGAAAAAACAAATAATTGGCCCCAAGAGGGTCTGATAGGGCCAGAGCTCTGGTGGTGAGGTGGTGGGAATTCAAAAAAACAAAACAAAAAAAAACCTCTCATGAGGGACGGGTGGTGATTCAAATTCCAAATTAAGTCCCTCATGAGAGGTTCTGGTGGCCACCAGTTTTGCTATTTTTTTTTTCTGCAGCTATAGGCGATGACTCATTCCCTGTTTTCCGAGAATGTCACGCTTGGTGATTTTTCCGAGAAAGTCACGCATTTTATGAAGTGTGTTGACCTTGGTTCCATCAGATTGAACAACTATAGATTCCATCAAATTAAATAACTATATATTCCATCAAATTAAATAACTATATATTCCATCAAATTAAATAACTATATATTCCAGAATACGAGACCAGAATAGTGTTTGGGGAAAACGAGATCAATTGATTTCGTACCCCCAAACACTATACTACTCAAGTTTGATCAAACTTCCCTACCCTGGGACCAACATTCTCTTCAAAGTTTGTCAAAATACCCCACCCAGGGCAGGAAATGTCGATCAAAGCCCCTACCCCATCCCGTATCCCCCTTGGGGACTAACATTGACCGGTGCATAAGGTGGTAAGGTAAGGTAAAATCTTTATTTAGACACGGTATTTCCTTCAGGACTTTACAATATTTAATTAAATAAATCTAACTACCTAACTAAATAAGATTATAAATAACTACTAGTATAAAAGACATGATAGCGGAAAGGGAGTAAGAAAAAATTAGGGAATATTTCTACCAAATTCCCCCTTTCCCTACCCCTAAGAGTTCTCACATGTTACGCAGGTTAGGGTACCTTGACTTACTGTACTTACGTATAATGTATCAGTCAATTCCAAAAGCGCCCATACCCCGGGTGTTTGATCAAAAATGTGTTCCGCACGGTGGGGCATTTGACTTTCGGCTAAACATTGGTCGACGGTCGCCAGCTAAAGGGTTTCGCGAAGGTTTCGCGCGCAAATATTCTTTCATTCACCACGGTATGGGGCGCCGTTTGTAAATTTATTATTTAGACTAAATTCATGCCGTTTTTTTCCTTATTTATAAATAAAGCTATGTCTTACAAAATTATTTATATATCATGAAGTTAGGCAAAGCAGTCGTAAATCTGTTATTTATAAATAATGAAGTTTGCCAGTTGTGCAAATTTATTATTTATAAATAATGAAATTTCAGACCATGAGCATAATTCTATGATTTATATATAATGCCTTTTGCTGTGCTGCATGAATGTCATTATTTATAAATAATGACTTAAGCGCTTGGCAAATGTCATTATTTATAAATAATGACTTAAGCAGCGCTTGCAAAATTTCATGGTTTATAAATCATGAAATTCGCGGCGCTTGGCAAATTCCATGGTTTATAAATCATGACTTTAGCGGCGCTTGCAAAATTTCATGGTTTATAAATAATGAATTTAGCGGCGCTTAGCAAATTCCATGGTTTATAAATCATGACTTTAGCAGCGCTTGCAAAATTTCATGGTTTATAAATCATGACTTTAGCGGCGCTTGCAAAATTTCATGGTTTATAAATAATGAATTTAGCGGCGCCTAGCAAATTACATGGTTTATAAATCATGACTTTAGCGGCGCTTGCAAAATTTCATGGTTTATAAATAATGAATTTAGCGGCGCCTCGCAAATTCCATGGTTTATAAATCATGACTTTAGCGGCGCTTGCAAAATTTCATGGTTTATAAATAATGAATTTAGCGGCGCCTCGCAAATTCCATGATTTATAAATCATGACTTTAGCGGCGCTTGCAAACTTTCATGGTTTATAAATAATGAATTTAGCGGCGCTTGGCAAATTCCATGGTTTATAAATCATGATTTTAGCGGCGTTTGGCCAATTCCATGGTTTATAAATCATGATTTTAGCGGCGTTTGGCAAATTCCATGGTTTATAAATAATGAATTTAGCGGCGCTTGGCAAATTCCATGATTTATAAATCATGACTTTAGCCGCGGTTGGAAAATTTCATGGTTTATAAATAATGAATTTAGCGGCCCTTGCAAAATTTCATGGTTTATAAATAATGACGTGGCGGTTGGGCGCCAAGTGTAAAAGTACGCCAAGTGTAAAAGTACGCCAAGTGTAAAAATATGGCCGCCAAGTGTAAAAATATTATTTACTCAACAGTTTGGTGCAATTTTTGGTATTTCGTACATTGCAAATGTAGTCGTTTGGTCATAAAAGGGAGCTTTCGCAACGACGACGGCCGAAAAAGTCGTTTTCAAAATATAAATTCTCGTTTTTGTAACTCTTTCGCGATTATTTCAATTTGTTTAGCTTGTAAGATGTTAACAATATAAACCAGGGACTAAATTACTATAAACGGCGTTACGGTAAGAGAAAGAAAGTGACATTTACCGTAACGCACTCACGTTCTCGAGAAACCTAAAATTTGGTCATTTCACTTTGTTGTTTTTATTTTGCAGAGGACGGTAAACACATGTACCAAAACGCACGTGCGGAGCCATTGTTTGTTATTGTTTTGTGGCATTCTCGTCAGGGGCACCCAACGAGCCAAATCAACCAAAAGCTGTAGAAAGGCATTTTTAAGTACCTTGTGGCGTTTGGAGTCTGTTTAAAGTGATGTTTTCATTAGCTAGAAAAAGTTCATCTGTTCGGATTCCCTAGCTGAAAGTTTAATTACCCGAAAATATTAGGGAACAAAATCTTCCTTTGAGAAAATGCAAGCTGAAATGAACTTTCCACGAGCTTTCTCGGGAACTGTTTTCTTTCCGAAAATGCTAGCTGACGTTTTTGACTGCCACAAACAGCAAATACAACCTTTCCGAAAACCTCCGGGGCTATGATTTCCCAATTTCGAAGTTTTAGGCCCCCTTTTAGCTACGAAAATCCGAGTGCACTCTTTAATCGACGCCGAAAACCCAAGGTGAATTACCCTCCACCGAACAGATATCTACCGAAAGTTGTCGTTGGGTGCCCCTGTCTCGTTGCCGTTACCGTTCTCGTTGCTAAAGCTCCCTATATATAAATTTCCACTGTACAACCTTTGCGTGACTTTGCGATTTCTAAATCGCAGCAACATAACTTTGCCATTTACAAATCGCAAGGAAGATGACTTGGCCCAGCGTAAATTTATGCCATCGATAGCGTGCCAAATGGTAATTTGTTCAGTTTAAGGCGGGGAATAGTGAGTCGAGAAACTAATCATTATGGCGTCTCGGGAATCGTTGTCTAACGTTATTACTGAAGCTGTTTCTCGAGCAGTCAATGACGCCCTGAACAGCGCTTTGTCTCGGGTAAGTTCTTCAACCATATTACAATTTAGTCCTCTGAAACAGTCAACGATACTGAATTACTGTTTCTCAAGTTAGATATGCGTTGTTTTTCTAGAGTTCGCATAACACTAGCGTTCAACAAGCAGCCCCTGCCATTACGACCAAACTAAGGGCCTGTTCACATGGAGGTGTGGGACCCTAAGAAGGTGATGTCCCCCACCTACCCGTGGTCATAAAAAGCTAGCTAGGCTTCACATGCAACCCCGGGGCGCTGGGGTGAGGTTTAAAATGCTATGGTGTGGTCTCTAAGAACGTATATTGACAAAAGAATTCAGAGATAATTGCCCGGATGAGTATCACCCCACACCACGTCCAGCATTCACATGGAGAAAACTCAACCCAGCTGAGCGGGTTACCCGCCCTGGCTGACTGGTGAGGTACCCCACATCACATGTAAACGCGATCGAGAAAGAAAGAGAGATTGTATGGAGAGATTGGTAACCCCACCTAGTGGGGGAGCTCACCTTCCTGGGGTCCCCCACCTCCATGTGAACAGGCCCGATATAAAAAACTTAGGACAGCCAGACAAACTGCGAGCTCATTAGGGCCTGTTGACATGGCGGTGGGGGACCTCAGGAAGGTGAAGTACCCCATCTAACCGTGGTCAAAAAAAGCTGGCCTTCACATGCAACCCCGGGGCGCTTGGGTGAGGTTTAAAATGCTATCGCGTGGTCGCTAAGAACGTATATTGACAAAGGAATTCAGAGACAATTGTCAGGATGAACATCACCACCACCCCACCTCCAGCATTCACATTAGGGAGCTTTAGCAATGACGACGGCAACGGCAACGAGAACGCCACAAAACAATAGGCTTAATGAGCGAAAACAATGGCTCTGCACGTGCGTTTTACATTTTGATACATTTCTTTCCCGTCCTCTGCAAAACAACAACGTGAAATGGCCAAATTTTAGGTTTTCTCGAGAACGGGAGCGTGTGACTGTAAAGTTTTCTTTCTTTTTCCTAACCTTAACGGCGTTCATAACAATTTAGTCCCTGAATAGTTCGCCAGTATTTTCCAAGTTAAACAAATTGGAATAATAGCGAAAGCGTTACAAAAATGAGAAGTTGTATTTTGAAGTGACGTTCTCGTTGCCGTCGCCGTCGTCGTTGCTAAAGCTCCCTATTGAGTAAACTCACAAAGCTGTCCTGTTGGCAGTTATTGCTGGAAACATTTTCATTTCTACCTGAATGGCTGGAAAATATTCAGCTAAAGCCGCTGGCTCTGTGTTGAGTTAGCAAAATAATTAATGACTTGACGTATTTTTTGTACATGTATTTCGTGTACTTTTATACCGAGTTTTATGAACACCGCTTTCATAATTGTATTTTATTCTTAAGAACGGTATTCCTTTTATTAAGCTCAGTCCACAATCAGAGGATTGAAAGGCACAACAGGTCGCTGAATGAACAGGAACTTTCTGTCTTTCCTGTTCATTCAGCGACCTGTTGTGCCTTTCAATCCTCTGATTGTGGACTGAGCTTCCCACAATAACTGATTTAGTATCTTCTCCCCAAGCGGCAGTCATATCCCTCCAAACAGCTACGTTCTCTCCTCCATGGTCAGTGCGGACACGAAAGGGCCGCCCATATTTGCGAACCGCTTCTTTAAAGCTAAGAAAAACTGTACTCGCTCTGTTGTTTGTGGAACAGGAACAAAAGGTTATAAGTCGGCTGAAGCCATCAATGCCATGGTGGACCACAAACCGCCACCTGATTAACTTGTGATTTCCATCGATATGCCACACATAATTGGGGCAGGGTACGGAGTAAACTCTTCTACGTATGGCTGACCGTTTCCGTTCTCTAGCAGTTGGGACTACTTCAATAAAACTTCTTCTGTCAGAGGGGGGAGGGGGGAAGAAAGACTCCAAGACAGCTAAAATAAAAGGAATACCGTTCTTAAGAATAAAATACAATTATGAAAGCAGTGTTCATAAAACTCGGTATAAAAGTACACGAAATACATGTACAAAAAATACGTCAAGTCATTAATTATTTTGCTAACTCAACACAGAGCCAGCGGCTTTAGCTGAATATTTTCCAGCCATTCAGATAGAAATGAAAATGTTTCCAGCAATAACTGCCAACAGGACAGCTTTGTGAGTTTACTCAATGTGAATGCTGGAGGTGGGGTGGTGGTGATGTTCATCCTGACAATTGTCTCTGAATTCCTTTGTCAATATACGTTCTTAGCGACCACGCGATAGCATTTTAAACCTCACCCAAGCGCCCCGGGGTTGCATGTGAAGGCCAGCTTTTTTTGACCACGGTTAGATGGGGTACCTCACCTTCCTGAGGTCCCCCACCGCCATGTCAACAGGCCCTAATGAGCTCGCAGTTTGTCTGGCTGTCCTAAGTTTTTTATATCGGGCCTGTTCACATGGAGGTGGGGGACCCCAGGAAGGTGAGCTCCCCCACTAGGTGGGGTTACCAATCTCTCCATACAATCTCTCTTTCTTTCTCGATCGCGTTTACATGTGATGTGGGGTACCTCACCGGTCAGCCAGGGCGGGTAACCCGCTCAGCTGGGTTGAGTTTTCTCCATGTGAATGCTGGACGTGGTGTGGGGTGATACTCATCCGGGCAATTATCTCTGAATTCTTTTGTCAATATACGTTCTTAGAGACCACACTATAGCATTTTAAACCTCACCCCAGCGCCCCGGGGTTGCATGTGAAGCCTAGCTAGCTTTTTATGACCACGGGTAGGTGGGGGACATCACCTTCTTAGGGTCCCACACCTCCATGTGAACAGGCCCTTAGTTTGGTCGTAATGGCAGGGGCTGCTTGTTGAACGCTAGTGTTATGCGAACTCTAGAAAAACAACGCATATCTAACTTGAGAAACAGTAATTCAGTATCGTTGACTGTTTCAGAGGACTAAATTGTAATATGGTTGAAGAACTTACCCGAGACAAAGCGCTGTTCAGGGCGTCATTGACTGCTCGAGAAACAGCTTCAGTAATAACGTTAGACAACGATTCCCGAGACGCCATAATGATTAGTTTCTCGACTCACTATTCCCCGCCTTGAACTGAACAAATTACAATTTGGCACGCTATCGATGGCATAAATTTACGCTGGGCCAAGTCATCTTCCTTGCGATTTGTAAATGGCAAAGTTATGTTGCTGCGATTTAGAAATCGCAAAGTCACGCAAAGGTTGTACAGTGGAAATTTATATATAGGGAGCTTTAGCAACGAGAACGGTAACGGCAACGAGAATGCCACAAAACAATAACAAACAATGGCTCCGCACGTGCGTTTTGGTACATGTGTTTACCGTCCTCTGCAAAATAAAAACAACAAAGTGAAATGACCAAATTTTAGGTTTCTCGAGAACGTGAGTGCGTTACGGTAAATGTCACTTTCTTTCTCTCACCGTAACGCCGTTTATAGTAATTTAGTCCCTGGTTTATATTGTTAACATCTTACAAGCTAAACAAATTGAAATAATCGCGAAAGAGTTACAAAAACGAGAATTTATATTTTGAAAACGACTTTTTCGGCCGTCGTCGTTGCGAAAGCTCCCTTTTATGACCAAACGACTACATTTGCAATGTACGAAATACCAAAAATTGCACCAAACTGTTGAGTAAATAATATTTTTACACTTGGCGGCCATATTTTTACACTTGGCGGCCATATTTTTACACTTGGCGTACTTTTACACTTGGCGTACTTTTACACTTGGCGCCCAACCGCCACGTCATTATTTATAAACCATGAAATTTTGCAAGGGCCGCTAAATTCATTATTTATAAACCATGAAATTTTCCAACCGCGGCTAAAGTCATGATTTATAAATCATGGAATTTGCCAAGCGCCGCTAAATTCATTATTTATAAACCATGGAATTTGCCAAACGCCGCTAAAATCATGATTTATAAACCATGGAATTTGCCAAACGCCGCTAAAATCATGATTTATAAACCATGGAATTTGCCAAGCGCCGCTAAATTCATTATTTATAAACCATGAAAGTTTGCAAGCGCCGCTAAAGTCATGATTTATAAATCATGGAATTTGCCAAGCGCCGCTAAATTCATTATTTATAAACCATGAAATTTTGCAAGCGCCGCTAAAGTCATGATTTATAAACCATGGAATTTGCGAGGCGCCGCTAAATTCATTATTTATAAACCATGAAATTTTGCAAGCGCCGCTAAAGTCATGATTTATAAACCATGAAATTTTGCAAGCGCTGCTAAAGTCATGATTTATAAACCATGGAATTTGCTAAGCGCCGCTAAAGTCATGATTTATAAACCATGAAATTTTGCAAGCGCCGCTAAAGTCATGATTTATAAACCATGGAATTTGCCAAGCGCCGCGAAATTCATGATTTATAAACCATGAAATTTTGCAAGCGCTGCTAAAGTCATTATTTATAAATAATGACATTTGCCAAGCGCTTAAGTCATTATTTATAAATAATGACATTCATGCAGCACAGCAAAAGGCATTATATATAAATCATAGAATTATGCTCATGGTCTGAAATTTCATTATTTATAAATAATAAATTTGCACAACTGGCAAACTTCATTATTTATAAATAACAGATTTACGACTGCTTTGCCTAACTTCATGATATATAAATAATTTTGTAAGACATAGCTTTATTTATAAATAAGGAAAAAAACGGCATGAATTTAGTCTAAATAATAAATTTACAAACGGCGCCCCATACCACGGGAGCCGCTTCGCTCCCTTCACTTCAAGATTTCGCGTAGGTTTTGCGTTGTTTACTAAATATACAGTTGGTATGACTTTATTTAAAGTTTGGAGTGCCGACAAAAGAGATCGGAAAAGAGTTTTGGCACACAGTTTTTGGGATTTGGTCGGAAAAAGGTAAGCGATTTGACATTAAAATATTCATTATGAGCGGGGAGCGTGCCAAAATGCTTCATGCAACGTGTGATTTGCCTTAGATTTACACTTGATTTGCTCTTTTTGAGGCCCTGACAGTGGGGCATTTGACCGTCTAAACTGGAAATGCAACGGGGCATTTCATGAAGATTTTTTCAAAAAGTGAAATGCCCGGGTGTTCGTCCCCCGGGGGGGGGGAGATGGGCACTTTTGGAATTGACAAACACATAAAGGTGGGTGGGGAGTAAAAACAACATGGGGAATTCCCCCCCCCCCCCCACATTCCCCCTTTCCCTACCCCTCCCATGTCTCACCTGTTACACAGGTTAGGTGTTTCGTTACTTACTGTACTTACGTAAGGTAGGTGGGGAGTATGTACAAACCATAGGGAATAGTCTCCCCCACATTCTCGCTTTCCCTTCCTCTTTACATTCAACCGGCTCCCAGTTTTCTTGAATCTGAGCTGACAGAGCACTGTACAAACATTAACTCATCCTGAATTCATGGGTTTACTTTTACTCCTGTACAAACCTGAATGTTTGTGGAGGAGTTCTTTTCCCTAAAGCTAAGGTAGGATTCGCAAATGTGATGATCTATCACAGCAAACCACAGTCTAAATTATGTACACCCACACACAGGGGCTCCCGCACACATGGTGTCCATAGTAGGGAGTAAAGCGAGGTTTCCTTACTACAAATTTGGCCTGTGCAATGCCTTGTAGGGGCGTTAAGGTGACATCTGCAATCACAGGGAGCAGAGGAGTCCTATTTGACCGTATTTCCAGATAAATTCATAATATAGTTGCATTGCTACGCGAATCGATCTTGTTGATTTGAATCACCGTACGTGATCAAACTACATATACACGCGTTTTATGCTGCTGTTGAAAGCCATCTGAGACAATAGTAATTACTGTATGCGGCTTTCGTCTTGCGTCAACCGTAAGTATTGTCAGATAAGCGAACTGCACTGGTTCCGTACCAACAATCTCTGTTTTCCCCTCTTTTACCTTTGATAGAGCAACAAAGTCCCAACAAACTCAACATTTTTATTCGCAATTTTTTCAATTGGTGACCCAGCAATAACCAAACAATACTACTCTAAACACCGTCTTGCAAATATTAGGAGAGAAATTTTACATCTTGTTCATGTTAAGGTTTCTTTAAAAAACGGCTTCAACATTTGCCTGGATATTGGTTTAACATATATTGTTATCCGAAATCTGGTAAATCTCACTTAAAAATTTTGGTGGAACAAAAGGAACTGAAACATGTTACGTTATTAGCTATTGAAACAAACTGTAAAAGATAGTATTGAAACCTTTTGTTAGACTTTCACTCTCCCTATACGGTGGCACACGCTCCCAATTCTTCTCCTGCATTTGCATATTACCCTCTCCAGTTGCAAGCTTGCTGCGCGGGCCCTGATTAGCCAAAACAACGTCATCACTTTCAGGAGTAGGGATGGATATTCTCTACAGACGCACAGCAACCAGTACAAACGAGTGGGTTTTTAAAGGTTTATGAGGTATTTTATACCTTTGAGGTGATACAGCGTACATGTATAGGGCTTCCAATAGTAAGGGCCTTTTTATATGAGGTTTCCCAGCCCGGTTAGGCGGGCGGGCTCGGCTCATACTTTATTTCTTCACAGTTTGGCTGTGTTTATATGAGAAGGCGGGCTGGCCCGCCTGCAGAGATCTCGCTTTCGTGAGCCGATATCTCGGCAGGCGGGCCAGCCCGCATTCTCATATAAACACAACCAAAATTTTGTGAAGAAATAAGTTATGAGTCGAGCCAGCCCGCCTAACCGGGCTGGAAAACCTCATATAAACAGGCCCTAAGACATTCTGCCAGGCACGTAAACAGATTCTTGCTGCGCAACTAAGACTATTACGCCAATTGCAATTGCGCATCCTGTCATGATGGGCGTGTTCTTTAAAGACTACCATGTCAATCCCTATTCCAAATTAGGAAAACGAAAATACGTGAAATACGGTTTCCCTAAGGAACATATATTGTAAAACCGGAATGATCTTAGGAGTAAACACTTGAAACGACTCACAACCGAAGTGAAATGGACTAAAATTTTCTTAGAGCAGATTAATCAAACTAATGTTTATGACCTACTATGAGCGCAGGACTGACGGAGTACCAGTTGTCGTACATATCCTTCGGCCAGAAGTGTAGAGTACTGAAAGTGCAAAAATGCATAGGAAACCACACTGCCTTAGAGCATCGTTTGTTCCTGCGTTTGTGCGTAACGTTTCCTGCAAAACGGAAAGCCTGGCCAATAAATATCATAAAAGCCTGATAAATTCGAAATATAAGGACATTTACGGCAGGCGAGATTTTCTGAAAGGTTGTACGCAGTTGAGAGACCTCACCATATCTTTATTACCCAATCATGGAGGAACCATCATTTCCAATGGGGTGCGACATTTAACGTCTTTTTCATACAAGGATTCTTTTCGCATCTCCCAGAATGCTCATCTCGATGTAGTTTGTAATTTGCCTCAATGCACGCGGAATGACAAATTATAGTAGCGAAGGATTGCATTGGTTTCTTAGAGCTTTTAAATAATTTGCCTTCATGGTACTTCGACGGATGTTCTGCCAGGTAAAGTGTTATCAGTGTACTTACTAAAAGGCAGGGTTGAAATGAGACGAGATAGGGAATAATACTCCCACTACTCCCTTTCCCTCCAACGTAAGGTGGGTGGGGAGTAAGAAAAACGCAAAGAATATTCTTCCCACTTTCCCTTTGGATCCTTTGGGTCAATTTCTGCTGGGTAAGTGCCGCTGGCCTCTCAGAACCCCTTCCCCGTTATAGTCTATTCTGTGGCCGATTATAGACCCCATTTTAGTCACTTATGGGCAAATGTAATTTTCGTGATCTCAACTTAGTAACTTTCTGTTTATTCATCTACCTTATTTAATATGAATTGACACATTTGTTAAAGTGAATGTAGGACACTTTACTTTTCACCTACAGTGCACATATTTTTGTATATACCCCACCCCCCACCCACAAAATCCCGAAGATGTGCGACCCCATTCTAGTAACTCTATTGAAAATGCAACGCCATTATAGTCAATCCAGTCGTGAAAATGCGACCCCATCCAGCGGCACATCCCCACTAGCCTATTACTAGTAAGTGCCCCACCCCCAGGGATCTCTCATCCGTTCAGATGTTTTACCAGTAAGCAACAGTCTTAACTTTGTAGACCTACTCAGTGGCTCATCCATAGGACACAGAAACACATGGTTGCCATAGTGGGGAGTAAGGCGAGGTTTGCTCCGCGCAGGTTTGAACTGTTCAATGGCTTGTACAGGAGTTGAAGTGACAACCGCAATATGAAGAGGAACCCTTTAGAAATGGAACCCAGCATATCTCCGAACTCTATAAGGTCCACAAGGACAAGAAAAGGGTCAGGTTTCCTTTCTTCAATTACGTATACATGGGGGTTTGCTACAATGTTGCCTCATAGTGCTCAACTGTGAGTAGTGCCAGAAAAGTGAAATGCACTGGTTTTGTACCCAACAAATCTTTGTTTCCCTTTCTTTACCATTTCATAGGCAGCAAAGTCCACAACAAACTCAACATTTTTTAGTTGCAATTTTTTCACTGGTCACCAAACAAGAACCAAACAATATTATTCTAAACACCGACTTGCAAATATCAGGGAAAAAATTCTCATCTTGTCCATATAAAGGTTTATTTAAAAAATGGCTTCAATATTTGCCTGGAAATTTCTTTAAGATATGTTGTCACTTCCAAAATTTTGTCACTCATTTTTAAGTGTTGGTAGAACAAAAGGAACTGAAAAATTGTAAAATGTTAAGTTAAAACCTATTGAAACAAACTGTAAAACCTAAAACCCTTGCACTCTCCCTATATGGTGGCACATGCTCCCATTTCCTCTCATCCATTTCCCACTCTATTGCCTTCCATGCATGCTATGGTTCCTGAGAATGAATGGTTAAGTTCATTAAGGAAACAAGTACACTGTATATTAAATTGTTTTTCCATGTTCAACGTTTATCCACACCTCTTTATTATTAACTACTTCTCATATGATTGTCATAATGTTCAAGAAGTAGCGACTCACTGGGAAGCTCTTCTTGGCAAATCCAACAAGACAAATCCTGAAAACAATGGGACAGTTCATGCCTCCTCAAATCTCTAGCTAGTCTAAAACTCTTGTCACAGGTTTTGCATTTATAAGGCTTTTCTCCAGAGTGCAATCTCTCATGAGTTCTCAAACTTGATGGTCCACTAAAACACTTGTAACAGGTATTGCATTTGTAAGGCTTTTCGCCAGTGTGGCTTCTCATATGAGTCCTTAACTTTCCTGACGTGCTAAAACACTTGTCACAGGTTTTGCATTTGTAAGGCTTTTCTCCAGTGTGGCTTCTCATATGAATCCTTAACTCTCCTGACGTGGCAAAACACTTGTCACAGGTTTTGCATTTGTAAGGCTTTTCTCCAGTGTGGCATCTCATATGAATCCTTAAGTCTCCTGACGTGGTAAAACACTTGTCACAGGTTTTGCATTTGTAAGGCTTTTCTCCAGTGTGGCATCTCATATGAATCCTTAAGTTTCCTGACGTGGTAAAACACTTGTCACAGGATTTGCATTTGTAAGGCTTTTCTCCAGTGTGGCTTCTCATATGAGTCCTTAAGTTTCCTGATGTGGTAAAACACTTGTCACAGGTTTTGCAATTGTAAGGCTTTTCTCCAGTGTGGCTTCTCATATGAATCCTTAAGTCTCCTGACATGGTAAAACACTTGTCACAGGTTTTGCATTTCAAAGAGTTTTCTCTAGTGTGGCTTCTCATATGAATCCTTAAGTCTCCTGATCTGCTAAAAAAATTGTCACAGGATTTGCATTTGTAAGGCTTTTCTCCAGTGTGGCATCTCATATGAGTCCTTAAGTGTCCTGATCTGGTAAAATGCTTGTCACAGGATTTGCATTTGTAAGGCTTTTCTCCAGTGTGGCGTCTCATATGAGTCCTTAAGTCTCCTGATCTGGTAAAACACTTGTCACAGGTTTTGCATTTGTAAGGCTTTTCTCCAGTGTGGCTTCTCATATGAGTCCTTAACGTTCCTGACTGGGAAAAAACACTTGTCACAGGTTTTGCATTTGTAAGGCTTTTCTCCAGTGTGGCATCTCATATGAATCCTTAAGTCTCCTGACGTGGTAAAACACTTGTCACAGGTTTTGCAATTGTAAGGCTTTTCTCCAGTGTGGCTTCTCATATGAGTCCTTAAGTCTCCTGACATGGTAAAACACTTGTCACAGGTTTTGCAATTGTAAGGCTTTTCTCCAGTGTGGCTTCTCATATGAGTCCTTAAGTTTCCTGATGTGGTAAAACACTTGTCACAGGTTTTGCAATTGTAAGGCTTTTCTCCAGTGTGGCTTCTCATATGAATCCTTAAGTCTCCTGACATGGTAAAACACTTGTCACAGGTTTTGCATTTCAAAGGGTTTTCTCTAGTGTGGCATCTCATATGAGTCCTTAACGTTCCTGAGTGGGAAAAACACTTGTCACAGGTTTTGCATTTGTAAGGCTTTTCTCCAGTGTGGCATCTCATATGAATCCTTAATGCTCCTGATCTGGTAAAACACTTGTCACAGGTTTTGCATTTGTAAGGCTTTTCTCCAGTGTGGCATTTCATATGAATCCTTAATGCTCCTGATCTGGTAAAACACTTGTCACAGGTGTTGCATTTGTACAACGTTTCTCCAGTGTGGCTTCTCGTATGAGTCATTTTAGATTTCTAAGGTTTTATCTGTAATGCCATCTCTTGGGATCCCTAAGATTTACTGGTTGGCAAAACACTTGTTAAATGCTTTGAATTTGCGAGGCCTCCATCAGTCTGGCACCTGATATGCAGCTGAAGCCGTGGTCCTGTAAAGATGCATGTATTGCGACAGATTCTACAGATGTGCAGATTTTGCTAAGGATGCCATATTTCCTGTCTCTTCAGTCAAGGTGGCTAACACCAGTTTCCAGAGCTTTTCAGTTCTTGTACTTTTAATGGATCATTATTACTAATCTCTACTTTAATATAAGTATCAAACAAATGCCCAATTATCAGTGAATAAGTGATGAAAAAATTTTCCACTTAATACGTTACCATAGTGACACCATAACCTGTAAGAGAAACCCCTTATTTTAGCATTAAGTGACAATAACTTGACATGCTTGTGACTTTTTGACAATAAAAAGTGGGGGCCACAAAGCTTGTTTTTGAGCTATGGTCACTTAAGGCTAAAATATGGGGTGTGTCTGACAGATTATAGTATTGCTATGGTGAGCTATGAAGTGGAAAACATTTTCATAACTTGTTGAGCGATGACTGAGCATTTGTTTGATACCAGTACAAAGGTAAAAACATGATAAAAATATTGGTAATAACGATCCATCAGAGTGAAAGTGCTGGAAACCAGTGTGAGCCACTGCTACAGCTACTCTGGCATCCAGACATCTCTCTGTAAATGTCTGCGTGGTTACTAAGCAAACGTTTGGTACCATTCTCTTGTGCTTTACTTTTGTTCAAATTTCATTGTTTTCATTTCAACTGTGAGCTTTAACAATGAAGACAAACATTATCAGTCCCAAGAATTAAGGAAACCAATTGAAGATAACCTTGTGAAAGGTATCTTAAGAGTTATTTAAAGTCTTAACCCCTTCAATACGAATGTTTTGCATGTCTTTTCTGGCCAACATTTTTGGTTTTGCAACAAAATAAATGGTCATACTTGATGAAAATTGGGAGTTTTGGTCAGTTTATGGAGTGATGAAGTCCACGTAATTGAGCATTTGGCAATAAGAATCATTCATTTCAACCACAGCAAGGGAATTGGGAAAGTTGTAGGTTTTCAAAGCACTAACGGTGTTTGTGACGTACTGAGTACGTCAATAAGGCACTTAAGGGGTTAAGGCCACTGCAGATGCACAGCATTAGATTTCAGCAAGTTTATCGCAAACAACTGCAAGAATTTCCAGGATACAGTATGTCAAAAGGTATTATGCCAATAAGGATAGTCTGACTTGTACACAGGTGAAAACTAAATGGAATTTCTAATCAGTAGATTTTTCTGATTATAATCGATGATCCATCGGTAAAAGGTGAATCTGGTTATTTCCAATGATCAATAATATGAAATTTCATCTGATTCCCAACACTACCACTATGCTTACATGACCTTACATGTATATATGTTGTGGTTCATATTTTAATTTGGTTAAATTTTTTCAATCCAGTTTATTTTTTTCAAACTAGTTTATGTTTTTCAAACCAGTTTATGTTTTTACAATCATGGGACGTTTTTCTTTAATACACAAACTTTATTTCCTTTCTTTAACTGAACTTACATGTACCTTAAAAAAGTTACACAAAAACATGAAATAAAGGGTTAGGGTTAGTGGTTAGGGGGGTTACGGAATGGGTTTAGGGGGTAGGGTTAGGCACTGATCTTATTATTTATGGTTAGCTTTTATGGAAGGGTTAGGGAGACTATGCTGTAATTTAATTTAAATTTATTTTAAAAACTTATAAGGTTCAAGTAAGTATCTATATGAATATATTCAAATGCGCCATACCAATAATAATAATAATAATAATAATGATAATAATAAAATAACAATGATATATAAAATAAAAATCTTCTAGCGAAAATTTAAAAAGCCTAAGCTAAGCTAAAAAATTATGATCTTAATCTTATGATCTGTAATGCTATAATTGTATATGTTGTGGTATGAAATTTACTGTGGTATGAAATTATTTCATACCAGTATGAAATTTATTTCCTTTAGCCTGGTTTTCACTAGCGATGCAAGCACAAGCACAAGCACAAGCACAAGCACAAGAGCGCTTATTTCACTGTGAAAATGGGCTTAATGCAAGCATAAACATAAGCGCAAGGATCAAAATTTTTCCTCTTCCTTGTGCCTTCTGATCCAGAGGTTGGCAGTTCAAACTCCAGTAAGTGCAAAAAAAAAAAATTTTGTTGTGAAATGTGTAGTTGGATATAGGGTAAGTGTGTTAGATGGCAGGGTGTGGCTGAATGTGGGAGTAGGGGGGAGTGGCACCAGTGAATGGTGGGGAGGTTAGAAGCAAGAAAAAAGTGATCTTAAAATGTTGTTAAATTCTTTTTGTTACCCCCCCAAAATTTCCACGCCCCATTTTTTCAACCACACCCCAAAAATAAAAGCCCTTTTTAGACAGTTGATAAGAACAAACCAGTTTAAAAATAAACTAGTTTGAAAAAAATAAACTGGATTGAAAGAAATTTAAACCAAAATAAAATTTGAACCACAACATATATTCATGGATTCTAGTACCTGAAAACTCGTTTTTAAGAAATATTTCAGCCATAGAATGCTGTTTTAGCTTTTTCAGTATAAACAAGTTCAACTAACTGGACAGAACTGAAGAAGAGAACAAAGCATGCAGATCAAAGGGCACAAAAAAGAATTGCGGCCTGCCGTTGACTCAAAGTAGGAATAAAATTTACCTAAACATTTAGTTTCACACTACAACCAGTGCATTTTTATCTGCTGGATGCTAACTTATCTGCTGGAAAAAGTAAATCTGTTCTTTGAACAGCTGGGGCCTGATATCATGAAAAATACAAAAACAATGCCTTAAAATTCTAAAAAAGAGCTCAACAACTCTCAGGTGCAAACATCCTTCTTATAACAAGAGGCTACAATTAGCCTAAACTCGGGCTTGCAAAAAACAGCATTGTATCCTTAATTTAGCGCTAAACAAAAGGATAGAGAGGAGTCTGTCTTTCTTACATCGGACGCATTGTGCTTAGCTTGTATTGGAGTCTATTTCTTTAGACCCCTTAATCAACATTATATCCCCCTAAAATTACAAACTTGCTTTAGTTTACAGCTCAACCATTGAGAACAATAATAATAATACCTGTAAAGAAGAAGAAGAAGAAAAGGAGAAATGAAAAAAAAGCCTGCGATATATGCCACTAATAGATATCGAACCCAGGTTAGCTGAGTCAGACGCAGGAACAATGACCTCTTGGCCACAGAGGTTCATCGCAATGTAATATGATAAAATAGTGTATTGATTCCAAAAAACTTAGCACACTTGTTTTCGCTTCAATGGATATTTGTTTGAGAAAGAAAGCGCTTATTGAATGATGCAGTTTTATTTCACACAAACGTTAATGCAGTCTCGGTGAAATGTGAGGAGAAACATAATCAACAGAGTGAAACTGTTTACAAATACGTCAATCCAGGGTCATTTGAAACATAAGAAAGCAGAACGTTTCTGCAGTCAGTTTCAAGTCACGCAAGTTGTTCAGACTTCAAAGACACAAGGTGAATTGACGTTTTCTAATACGTGACAACAGGCATCATTCATCGGTTCGTGTCTGTTTCTTTGCAGAGTATCTCCATAGACCCCTATAAACATATATCCCTTGAAAATCGCTTTACAGCTCAACCATTTATAATTTACAACTAGAAATACCTGCCGGTAGAGTGCCAACGAGTAAACACTGGCACAGTTGTGTGCGCAGAGAACATTAAGAAGTAACCAGAGTACAGTCGATTTTTTTAAACTGAATTGTTGTCTAAAAAAGCAGTGCAAAACTCACATGTTTTTCTTTATTTTTTATAATGTCTATAAGAATTAAACTTGTACGGTAGATTAGAGGTGAAATATGAGTCCCTTGCATTACTTGAGAGAGATGAAACCAACATTGTTGTTAGAAATGGGCATGAATTCAAATATGACATGTTTGTGTTTTAACATGTTCTTAGAACGCAAATCCCACATGCTCTTGTTTTAACATGTTTTTAAGAACAA